>JANHAO010020549.1:0-12812 GCA_026873985.1 Saraca asoca | reverse complement strand
GTTGAAAGAGCAATGGTAACATCTCCCTATATATACATAGCCAAAACTAAATAAAGAAATTCAAATTCAAACCAATTTTGAAAATAAAATAAAACAAATGAAAGAAAGTACATTTCATTAGGGTTTTAGATATAAGCAGGAAAATATTCATTGGATTGGAAAAAGCAAACCTAAATAGAAGAGCTATGCCCCCAGTAGTAGAAAACAAAGCTAAGAATGAAAATTAATTTAAATTAAGAGATAGAAGTCAGGGATTGATTATTGATTTTGAAACCCTAACTCCTTCTGAATGAGTTGAGAGCCAATCGCACAATGCCCAATAGGTCAGGTCTTGGATGGAATAGTATGAGTAGCTTTAGTAGCAAGTGCGCCTTGTAGATAGAGAAAATGTTGCCTACTAGCTAGTGCTAATCACTAAAAGTGGCAAAAGGGATGGATATCTATGAATCCATTTGGTCATTCTAAATCCATCTATTTTTTTACAAAATCAAATGGATGAGTGATTTTCCAATGCATTAATAAAAGGGTCATTAAGGATCCATATATAAATACCTATTATTGATGCAACTTAATTTTTTATTTAAAAATTAAAACAATTTTTTAAATAAAAAATATTATATTAAATTAACTGAACTACAAAGTTAAAAATCAAAATAGATTTGTTGTTTTATACATAATTTTAAAATTAAAAATAAAAGTAAAAATAAAAAATATTATATTTAAAAATAAAAATAAATTAACTAGATAAATAATAAATGTCGAATTTAAAGTCATACACATTAGAGTAACTTACAACTTGTTTAATTAAATAAATTTAATTCAAATTTCTTTCATATTTATAAACTTGAGAAACTTTTGAATGAATAAAAGTGCTATATTTAACTAAAATAAATAAAATATATTTAATACAAAATATAACACACACATATAGGGCATATCAAGTAAGAGGAGTGTTTTTATATGAAAGTGAGAGGAGTGAATTGTGGTTATCAAATCTTTATATTGATTGCCAAAATTAAGATATAAAGTCATGTGACTTTTTTAAGTGATCATATGGCCTTTAGTTATATCTTAATCCTAGTCATCAATGCAAGATTCGATGACTACGATTAACTCCTCTCACCTCTTATTTAAAAACATGCCTACTAGTTAATATACTCCATACACACACACTAAAATCAGAGAGGCCCCGAGAGAGAGCAAGAAAGCTAAAATGAAGTAAGGATCACAATTAGATTGCTATATGTAGATGCAAGTGTAGAAAACTACATATAGAAAGTGAATTTGAACATAATATGTATTAAAATTTAAAAACTAGAAAGAAAGCTTACAAGAGGAATTTGATCTCTAGAGCTTGCTTTCTAAGGGCTTTGGAGAGAGGGGAGTAGTAAATTATGTTTACAATTTTTGAAATCTAGCCTATTTATAGAAAAATCTATAATGCTTCTGTGACCACTACTACAATAACTGCTATAGTATTTGTAGTAATTTCTCGTACTACAGTGACCGCCCCTGATGTGTTCTTATAACTTTAGTCATCTTTTGCATCGAAAGTCTAATTTAGGCATCAATTTTGGTCTTTTTTTTGGTCATCTTTGCATCGAAAGTCTGATTTGAGCATTAATTTTGGTCATTCTTTGTTTGCCACTTATTTGATTTGATTCTCCATCCTTGATTATTGGAAGATGCTAACTAGATGCAAGCTTAATCATTACTAAGATTAACACTATAACAGTCATCTTCATTTGATTAAACATAGTCTTTAGTCTTTCCTAAAATACTAGAAGAGCTAGAAGTTGGCTATTGATGGGGAATTTCTTACACAAAATCTTGCTTTGTAGAAATGAAGGCCAAAGAGGTTGCAATTTGATATTTGCTTTACAAAAATTGGTTGGTTTTAGCCTTAACATTCTTGTGGAAATAGGGGCTTTCTTCTAACCATTTCACAATTTCATATTTGTGGACTTCATTTGTATATTTGTAGGATGCCTAACATTTGAGAGAACCTTTTCTTTGGAGTGTTGGTAATTTGGAATGAGGATTCTCCCTGGAATATTGGTAATCCCAAAAGTATACCTTTAGTAAACCAATTTTTGAGAAAAACTATAGAATAATAGGAAGATTCCCATAATTTAAGTTATTAAAACAAGAATAAAGAACTTCTCATCCTTCTTTCACATTTTGAGGAAAAATCTCAAGAATTGGCTTGAAGATATCCCACAATCTAAAATCCAATTTGAAAATTTATATTTGGTGTTTTGGTTGAAGAAAATAAATTGCATTGTAACTATCCTTTTGATAGTCCTAGCATGTAAAACCAATTGGATCATAAGGCATAGAAAATTGCTTTGGTTGATGAGGACTTTGTCCCCAATCAGCTATGCAAAATTAGCTCATTTGAAAAGACATTTTCATTTTGGATTTTGTTTCAAAATCATAGGTTCTTTATTGGATGATGAACAAAAGAAGAACTACCTCCAAAAACTTATGTAGGCTCTAGACAAACCCTTAACCTCTTACTAATAACCTTTAGAAAAATAACTACAACTTTAAAGATGTTTTGGAAAGATTCAACTTAGAATGTACTAAACCTATAACCCTACAGGTTCTACAATTTGAAGTCAATCTTCTCAAAATAGAGATAAAATAAATAAAAGAACAACAAGAATACTATAATTTGGTTATTTCAAACATCTATGTTGCACGGACACCGACACGTGGACACGGGGAAAGGCGGACATGAACACGGAGATACAACATTTTCAAAAAATATAGGACACCAACACGTGGAGGATACACATAAATAATAAAAATATAGGAGTACATTTGTAAATATTAAAAAATATTATACTTATTTGTAAATATATATATATTGTAATTATTATTGTTTTCATATGAAAATAAGTACTCATAATATTAAAGAACAGGGCATAATAAATAATAAGCTGAAAATCGAGCATGACATGCGTTTTGAAATAGAAAATACATGTATGAACTTTTTAAAATTATGAACACGGCCCTGAAATCGAGCTTGCCACGCGTGTCGAAATAGGGAAAGAGTGTCTAAACTTTTTAAAATTACGGACAGGGCCTTGACACATTTCGTGTCAGTGTCGGAAATGTTTCCAACACACAGACACGGCTGCTATATGAAGTGTCGACGCATCGTAGTCAAACATTCAAGAAAACAAAATAAAAAATAAAGAAAAGGAAAAGGAAGATATCACAATGAATGATTCTTAAGAATGATTTATAAGGTTTCTATTAAAAAAATGGTATATTCTTATTAAAATAATCATAAAAGATTAATATACAATTGAAATAGTTCCTTGTTCACACAAGTGCTGATCTCAATTGTATACAAGAAGGTTTAATACCAGCAAAATACTTTGAGAAAAACAAAAGAAGGTTTAAGATCTACAAATGGATCTAAGTTACAAATCAACTATAAATTTTCAGATGTAGTAATAGAAAATCCATCTTTCAAAATTAATACATCATTTCTATTAGTAAGAAATATGAATAGCAAGAAAATCTTAGGATCTCCATTCATACACAAAATCATGCCATTTTCTGAAACTGATGAAAGAGTAGTTACTGAACACCTAAGACAAAAAAGAGGTTTTCAATTCATAAAAAACAAAAACAATTTTAAAAGACTTAAATCTAGTAGAATGTAAGGAAAACCAAATAAGCTATCTTTATGAAGAAATCTCCTTCAAAAGGATAGAATAACAATTAGTTACTCCATTTGTTTAGGGAAAAATTAAATCCATAGATGCCAAAATACAATCTCAAATTTATTTAGATTTTTCAAATGTTTTTTTGGAAAAGAGAGCAACATACGGTAGATTTATCATACGAAAAAGAGTTTTTTGAAAAATAAATACCTACCAAACCTAGCCCAATACAAATGAATCATGAACTTGTAGAATATTGTCAAAAGAAAATTAATGATCTCCCTGCAAAAGGAATCATTAGAAAAAATAAAAGTCCTTGGTCATGCTCTGCATTTTATGTTAACAAAATGCAGAAATAGAACGAGAAACATCAAGGTTTGTAATTAATTATAAACCACTTTAATGGATTTGGTATCCTATTCTAAATAAAAGGGATTTGCTCAATCATTTACATTTTACAAAAGTTTTCTCAAAATTTGATATGAAATTAGGGTCTTAGCAAATTCAAATTAAACCTGAAGATAGATATAAAACAATATCTAAAGTTCCATTTAGTCAGTATGAATGAAATGTGTTGCCTTTTGGTCTAAAAAATGCCTTTTCAAAGTTTCAAAGGATTATGAATAAAATTTACAATCCTTTCACAAAATTTATTATTTTTATATTGATGTTATTCTTATTTTCTTTGAGAACATTGACCAACATACAAACATCTTAACGTTTTCTTAGAAATTACTCAAAAGAATGGGCTTACAGCCTCAAAAACAAAAATATGCCTTTTTCAAATAAAAATTAGGTTTCTTGGTCATTACATATTCCAAGGAAGAATTACTCCAATAGAAAGAGTAATTCAATTTGCTGACACATTTCCATATCAAATTATAGATAAAATTCAATTATAAAGGTTTTTTTTGGAATTTTGGAATTATGTTTCTAATTTCTTTCCCCAAATGTCCAACAATATAAAACCTTCACATGATCGGTTAAAGAAAAATCCTCCGCTTTTGACTGATATTCATACAAATATTATTAAACAAATTAAATTGCATGTCAAATGCCTTCCATGTTTATTTATTGTTGGTCCTAAAAATAATGATCTTTCTCTTATAGATACTCTTTTAGTTTGGATTCTAGTTTGTTTTACAATAGTAGTAGTCTTTGATCAAAATTATTAGAGTATCTTTTATTGGAATCAAGATTGAATTGTAGTCACTGATTAGAAGTAATGTAGAATTCAATAATAGAATATCAATTAAACCAGAATAGTAGTGTAGCAAAAATATAAGTGCAAAAAGATAAATGCAGAAATAATAAAGAACGCCAAGATTTTTAAAGTGAACTTCAATTGAATTTGCAATTGAAGTCTACATCCACTAGATCAAATCCTCAACCAGATGGTCGTTCTTTTATTACCTAAACACAAAATTTAACTAGGCTCTTACCAGCTAGTTTATACACAAAACTTAATTGGGCTCTTGCTAACCTAATTAGATGCAAAATACATTACACCTTCAACTAATTATGATCAACCTTATAACTAAAGAAGATGCAAAGGGAATATCAATATCTTCCTTTGTATCTCTGATTTTTATTAACCTAGAAATTTAAAAACTAAACCAAGAATAGGAATATAAAATATAATGCCAAAATTGAGATTTAAATCTCAATTATCTAGTGTGAGTTCTTCACCAATTTGATCCAAGATCTATAATCAAATGATATTTGAAGTTGTAGAGGTAGATCAATCATAGCTCTAGTTTTCTCTCTATATTTTGTAGTTGTTGATATGAAAAAAATATTATGTTTGAAATGAGGCTAAGAGATATATATAGTGTGATAACTAATAGTTCAAAAATAACTAACTTTTAAGCTATGAATTGATTCATGAATCAATTTAGAGCAATTACTAACTAATGAATCAATTTGCGAATCATTTATCTATGAAGATCATCAAGAACTTTATGATTGAATCGATGCATGAATCAATTTACATTGTTATGTAAAGAAGTCATGAATCGATTGCCTAATTGATTTAGAAAATTTTCTAACTTTTGGTAAAAATATTTTTCAAAACATTCCTTCATGAATCGATTACCTAATCGATTCAAGTACATTTCACAAGATTTCTAATATGAATTAACTCGTGAATCAATTCACATAGTGAAAAATAGTTTTTATAAAACTTCCATTTGTGAAAATGCATTTGAAAACTTAGTTAGAAAACTTTAGACCTTTAGCTCACTTCAATTGATTTATTTCTACGTCATTTTAACTATTTTAAGAAAACTTATTTGGATCAAGTATAAATTAGAACACACTTACAAAAGATCCTAATAAAATCAATAAAAAAAATACTATGTCTAAGGTACAACTCTTGAATGTCACTTAATCAACTTTGAATCTGCAAAATGAATAAACACTAAAAAAACATATAGTTTGATTGTGACATTAATCAAAATTATTTTTCAACATCAAAGTTGAAGAAAGCATGATAGCAAGGCCAAAAATCAGCCCTTTTTTTATGGTGACAAACAATTTTTGATAAGTATCAAAATATGAATACAATCAACAATTTTAAATAAGGGTCTTTATGCCCCCTTAAGTTTTTACTCATTTTTCTTTATATTCTTATCTAAAATCTCAATTCTTTACCTTTTTTGGCACATAAAAAAGAAATAGTACATTATCAAAGAAGTAATGATTTAATTATGCATTCATTTTACTTTACTTCTCTCTTGGGATAGATTGTACATAAGAATTATAACATATAAGTAGAATCTTTTAAAAAAAAGAATAATAACAAAATTTATAATCCAAACCATATAATAGGGGTAAAGGGATTAAAGGATACAAAATAGTTCTTAGCTCCCCTTGAAGTAATGATTCTTCTAATTTATTAAGAAATTTGTGCTAAAGATTGATGTAAAAGTGTTATGGGTAAAAATCAATCTTGCAAAGTGGGACGGTGGAAGCTTAATCCGACAAAAGGAAAACCCAACTTGCTAAGGATAAGGACACTAAGTCTTGGCTCGCGTACTTGACAACCAAACTTGCATGGGCTCATCATGCTTTAAGGAAGCCTGATCTCGCTAAGAAAAGGCAAGCAATGACCTCGAGCCCAAAATCTCGGCTCGTGAAGAGTGGGACTACCTAAATAAGAGTTCAACAAGATGAAGCTCCAGACAGACTTATGACTGGTCTCCAACCTAGCAAATAAGTGGGTCCACCTGTAGAAAGCAACCTGCAGAAGTTGAATTGTAGAAAATTTTACTATCTTGAGCATTTAATATTTGATGTAACAAAATTACAACTTATAATCATCACATTTAACCTCTCATCCTCTATAAATAAGAGGAGGAGGATCCTTGAAAAGGGTCAGAAGTGAGCTAAGTTAAAACTCTGTAAATTTTCTCTAGATCAATAAAAGCTACTGTGGATACAAAGATCAGTATTGCTTGGTTTTAGATGAACCATATCAAAAATACTACATTCCTTTTCAGTTCTTCCTCTCCTTCATCTTTATCTCTTATTTTGCCCACCCAAAAGTAGCTTGGGGTAACATGAATTATTCAGTTGACTAGAGTTTGACCCAGAACCAAATTTTATCGTCAACATCTTGGTGCTAAGAGGAGGGGTCATTTGCTTTTTTGTCTGCCCTTTCTGTGTAGCTACAATGGCCAGAGGGAGAACTACTAGGACTTCCAAAGCCTTGGCTCATCAATCTGAGGGTTATGTATCTATAACAGGTTCCTCCACTACTCCCATCATAGGTGCTACTATTGGCTTGCCCCCACTAGGTACTCACCAATCCACTACTGTCATTAATGGCATTGATGGAACTCAAGCCTGGCTTCAACGTTAGGAGAAACTAGAAACTATGATGAGAGAGTTGACTAAAGTAGTCACCATGTTAGCGCAAGTGCAAGCTCAGGGTGTGCCAACACAGGCCAAAGTCACTATGCCCAGGGACGTCTGCCCGTAGCAATAGGTCGAATGTTCAAGCAAAGCCAACCAAGAACATTTCTCAGGTCACTGCCCTTGCAACCAGGAGAATTGGAGAAGACAACAATCTTCTAGCCAATGATCTAAGGCATGGGACCCATTGGTGGAAGAATTGTTCTAAAAGATGAAACAGTTTGAAGAACATTTTCAAGTTTCAGGTGATCAAGCTTGTTGTGAGGGAAGATCACCATTTACTGAGGAGATCGAAACTTAGCCTCACCCTCTTAAGCTCAAAATCCCCATGATTCCATTGTATAATGGGACACTGACCTTTTTGAGCATCTAGACTCATTTAACATACAAATGGATCTCTAGACAATTGATCCCTCGATGAAGTACCGTGTCTTCCCAGTTACACTAGGAGGCTTGCCTCGGATAAGGTTTAGGAATCTTCCTACTCGCAGCATTGGCAGTTGGGAGGAATGTCAAAAGAAGTTCCTTAACCAATACAGAGTGTTGAAAAGGTAACTCACTTTGCCTTGCCACCTTGCCACGATCTTCCAATGAAGAGATAAGTCACTAAAGAACTACATCACCAAATTTAGGCGCAAGGTCAACAATGTTAATAACCCTTCAGATGAATGCATTCTAATAGTTGTCTTTGTGGGACTATGCAAGGATGGGGAATTGTACAAGGACATTTACAAGTCTCCTGTGAATGATCTGAGCGATTTCTACGAATGAGCCACCAAGCAAATTAGGTGGGAGAAAACTTTTAGCTCGAAGAAACTTAAGGCAAGCAGTTCTGATCAGAATAAGAAGAGAGGTAGTCATGGAGATATGAAGGACAAATCCAATTTTTAGCTCGTTAAGAGCAATAGGGTGAGCGACCTTAGCATTCAGATTGCCATGAGCACTGCAACATCCTATCAGACACTCCAGATAGGATATTTGTGATAGAATGGGGTCACAAAGATTTCGAAACACCCACTCCCATGAGGACTCCTTGTGCGAATAGAAATATAAACAAACTTTGTGCCTATCATAACGATGTGGGGCATAACACCTCAGATTGTCAAGCCCTTAGGGAAGTAATTGAAGACCTAATTAGGAGGGGTCACCTAAGGGATTACGTGCTGCGGCTTGCAGGGTAGCAACCTTCTTAGCGTCCTCAGCAAGATTCTAAGTCAATGGAAGCAGCTGCAGTAAGAACCATATATTGATCTTGTCATGAGGCAAATAAGAGTTACTCCAATTCTTGTATATGATAACTTTGAGCAGTCTTAGTGAAATGGAAATTTGGAATTAACCTCTCAATGAAGCTAGCTCTCTCATTTTAGTCTGTGACTTTATGTTTTGAGTTAAATTGCCATTATACTAGTGCGACCTACTTTATAGTACTGCATTAACAAAACTAACTTAACATTATTGCATTAAAATGACCTACTTTCTAGCATCGCTCTAATGTGATCTAGCATGCATATGACCAACTTTCTTAGGCACCATATGCACGCTACGTCGTTATACATATGACTAACTTTCTTAGGCACCATGTGCATACGATATTGTCATCCATGTGACAAACTTTCTTAGGCACCACATGCATGTGATTGCCCGTGTATATGACTAACTTTCTTAGGCACCATATACACGGTGTCTCACCTCGCACATGATCAACTTTCTTATGCATCATATGCAAGTGATCTCATAGTGCATACAACTAACTTTCTTAGGCACCGTATGCGCATGTGATCTCCAGCTCATGTATATGACCAACTTTCTTAGGCACCATATGCACACAACATTCTCGTGCACATGACTAATTTTCTTAGCCACCATGTGTTTATAGCCTTTTATAAATCATGTATATGACCAACTTTCTTACATGCCATATACATGTCATTGTAAATGCTCATGCGACCAACTTTCTCAGGCACCGCATGTAGTGATCTACTACTTGACAAGCAAATGACTAATTTTCTTAGGCACCGCATGTAGTGATCTACTACTTGACAAGCAAATGACTAATTTTCTTAGGCACCATTTGCATGCGACCAATTACTCATAATTCTCATGCAACCAAATGTTTGTAGCTCTCATGTGACAAAAAAAATGCTCACAGCTTGCATGCGATCTACATATTACTTGTCACTTAAGAGCTCCTCGCTACCTACACTCATTGCTCATTGAGAAGCATGACTAATTGGTTACATGAATCTCTCATTTTATTATGATTTCATGTTATTATTCGAGATATGTGGGATATTCAGATGCAGCAAACAAAGAGCATGAAGAAAAGTTCATTCATTAAAAAGCCTTAATGAGGTATGTTTACATTAAGAGAATCAAAGTACAAGATAATCTGGCCTATGTTCTGGAAGAAAAATTGGCGCTTCGAAGGAGAGCCCCAATCAATAAAAGAGTCGGTGAGCACGCTTGATTTCAACTCATTCCCTTGCCACCCTCCTTAGTCCAGAACTCCTTTGTAGCTCTCTACCTAGTATAGAAGATTCAAAGAAAGCAGGCTAGAGTAGTAGGAAAGGCTTTAACCACACAACAGAATTGTAAGGAAATAATCTAAGATCTACACAAGATTTCTCATCAATTAGCAAAGAGAAGACTATTCCTAGGAGTCATATGCGGCAGGCCATTCAAACCCCGAAATTCCATGCGCCAGGCCATACATGCCTAAGAATGCTTCATTAGAAGCCTAACATCAGAAACATAGGGGGCTTAACTAGAACATCCATTAGGTGATTTTGTGAAGAAGCAGAGGGAACTCCTCAAGCTTTATATAGGCTAGTTTGGTTCACTAAAGAACCCAAAAGGCAATTAGCTATTATTAATCGAACAGTTTGAAGAAATCAAGACCACCATGCTAATGGCTACAAAGCACGATTAGAAAGAAGTATGGCTTGAAGCAAAATGAAATGAAAGAAGTATAGTCTAAAATGACAACAAGGCAGAGCAAAGACTTTGATTGTACTACAAAAATAACAACTCCTAATTTGTAAAGCAAATTGAGAGTTGGGGGGCTTATGTTATGGGTAAAAATTAGTCTCGCAAAGCAGGACGATGAAAGTTCAATATGAGAAAAGGAAAACCTAGCTTGTTAAGGATGAGGATGCTAAGTGTCGGCTTATGTACTCAATGACCAAACTTGAATGGGCTCATCATGCTTTAAGCAAGCTCAATCTCTCTAAGAAAAGGCAAGCGGTGACCTCGAGTCCAGAATCTCAGATTGCAAAGAAAAGGGACTACCTAAATAAGAGCTTAGCAAGATGAAGCTCTAAACAGACTTACATCTGGTCTCTAATCTAGCAGACAAATGGGGTCCACCCCCCAAAAGCAATCTGTAGAAGCCGAATTGCAGAAGATTTTACTATCTTGAGCATTTAATGTTTGATATAACAAAATTATAACTTGTAATTATTACATTTAATATCTCATCCTCTACAAATAAAAGGAAGAGAATCCTTGTAAAAGGGCAGAAGTGAGCTAAGCCACAACTCTGTAAAAATTTTCTCCAGATCAATAAAACCTACTATGGACGTAAGGACTAGTATTGCTTGGTTTTAGCTAAATCATGTTAAAAATACTACATTCTGTTTCAGTTCTTCCTCTCTTCCATCTTTATCTCTTATTTTGCCTACCAGAAAGTAGCTTAGGGTAACAAGAACTATTTAATTGACAAGAGTTTATCCAAGAACCAAATTTCAAAGATCAATCTTTTCCTTTATTTCTTAGATTTCTATCAATCTAGAAAACTAAAAATTAAACCAAGAATAAGAATAGAGAATACAATACCAAAATTGAGATGTAAATCTTAATTATCTAGTGTGAGTTCTTTACCGATTTGATCCAAGATCTTTAATCAAATCATATTTGAAGATGTAAAGGTAGATTAGTTGTAGCTTTGGTTTTCTCCCTATTTTTTGTAGTTGCTAGTATGAAAAAAATGTTATATTTGAAATGAGGCGGAGATATATATAATGTGATAATCGACATTTAAAAAATAACTAACTTTTAAGTTGTAAATCGATTCATAGTGTTTACCAACTAGTGAATCAATTTATGAATCGATTCATCTATGAAGATCATTAGGAGCTTCATGATTGAATCAATGCATGAATCAATCTACACTGTTATGTAAAGAAGCCATGAATTGATTGGCTAATCAATTCAGAAAATTTTCTAACTTTTGGTAAAAACATTTTTGAAAACATTTCTTCATGAATTGATTCAAGTGCATTTTATAAGATTTTCAGTATGAATCAATTCGTGAATCGACTCACATAGTGAAACATAGTTTTTATAAAACTTCCATTTGTGAAAATGTATTTGAGAACTTAGTTAGAAAACTTTAGACTTTTAGCACATTTCAATTAATTTATTTCTACCTCAATTTAACCATTTTAAGAAAACTTATTTGGATCAAATATGGATTAGAACACACTTACAAAAGATCCTAATAAAATTAATAAAAATATTGTCTAAAGTGGATCTCTTGAATGTCACTTGATTAACTTTGAATCTGCAAAATCAATAAACACTATAAAAATATATAATTAGATCATAACATTAATCAAAATTATTTTTCAATATCAAAACAGAAGAAAGCATGATAGAAAGGCTAACATTTACCATCTGCTTTAAAAATTATAGAAACAAATGGATCAAACAAAGGATATGGTGGTATTCTGAAACAAGTCAAAAATAATAGGGAGCATGGCATTGCATTCACATCAAAGCATTGGAATCATACCCAACAAAATTATTTTACCTTCATAAAAGAAATTTTAGCCATTGTTTCATTTATCAATAAATTTCAAAGTGATTTATTAAACTAAAAGTTTCTTGTCTAAGTTGATTGTAAATCTATGAAAGATGTTTTACAAAAGGAAGATAAAAACCTTGCGTTAAAAGAAATATTTGCTAGATGGCAAGTGATTTTGAGTGCTTTTGATTTTGATGTTGAACATATCAAGGGATCTTCAAATTCTCTTTTTATCTTTCTTACTCAAAAATTTCTCTAGGGATAATAATGCCGAAAAAGAAAAAAGAAGATGACAAGAATCCACATTTAGATTCAAAATAAAAAACAGATGTGATAACTCTATGAAAATAGAGTTATCTTAATGTTCCTAGACTTAAATTGTTGAAGTATTAGAGTGAGTTCTTTTAAATAAA
>JANHAO010020548.1:0-12808 GCA_026873985.1 Saraca asoca | reverse complement strand
ATTCATATCCATTTATCATATGGAATAATATAGAATTTCCAATCTCAACAATATCGTACAAAATGAAAATACATAATTTCAATCATGGCAATTCATTTCATAAACACCAACAGCATGTAAATATACTTGAATATCTTTTTTTTTTATTCTAAACTAGCACACCACTCAGCAACAATCAAATTTAGCATCAAATAGCTAAAATCACCTACCTGAGTTTTTCTGCTAAAAACCCCAAATTTTTCGTTGCTGGTGAGTTCAATCCTTGGTAGAAAACATCACAGAAGCTGAATAACACAAAATAATCACAAATAATAAATTTCTTCAACAATCTCACATAAGGTTTTCAGCTGAAAATCTTGAGATCTAGTTATAGAGTTGCTATAAAATAAATTTGATGATATAGAAATGCTCATCGGGGTCCTAAGCACCGAAAGTAAGCTCACCATCGACGAGCTGGAAAGAGGAACAATCGAATAGGGGACAAAAGATGCCATTGCCGACGAGCTGCCACTGGAAAAAGCAACCGGGGGGAGGAAGGTGACCAATCGGCACCGAGTGAAGCAGATCGATGGTGGATCGGTGGAGAAATGATGGGAGAAGAAGGAGAAGAAACACGACCAAAGAAAGAGAAGAAACTCGACGATGGTTGCACGAAACTGAAAAATTTTTAGCTGGGAAATGATTTTGAATGAAAATATTCCAATGAAAATTTTCGTTGGAATTTTTTTTTAAAGTTTTCCAACGAAAATTTTTGTTGAAATATTCTAACAAAATATTTCGTTGGAAATTCTATTGGAATATCCCCTGTTTTGAAAAAAAAATTAAAAATGGACATTCCAACAGAAAGTCCAATGAAATATTCTAATGGGACTTCTGTCCGTTGGAATATGCCAAAGGATTTTACTCTATTGGAATTTTCGTTGGAATATTCCAACAGATTAAATTCTGTTGGAATATTCTGTTGAAAAATCCTATTTTTCTTGTAGTGTCACTAATGACAATAAAACATTAAATTTGAACAAAACTTGTTGGCCTTTAAAAGAGAAGTCAATTGAAAAGCAATGAAGGAATAGAAAGATCATTTCATAAGGATCACAAATTTAAAGTTGATTACTAGTTGACATCCACTAAAAATGAATGAGGGGCTCATAATTCCAAATAAGAAAAAGTGACACTACACCATAATGTCATTTATATCTCCAAAAAATGGCAACATTGCTGTCACACACCCACATATTAACTATTTCCAATTTCCAGCGCATTCAAATTACTGGTGACTTCAGAAACAACAGTAGATAATCATAACTATTTACAAACAACAAAAAACAATGGCACATCTCCAAAAAAGGCATATTCAGCTAGCAAGGTAGAAAATCAATGTAGAAAATGATTTAGCTAGCAAGGCAAAAAATTAATGCAAAAAATCCAATCCATCGAGAAGTAGAGAGAAGAATAAAAATTTACCGGTGGAGGGTGGGTTATTAAATTGGCAATTTCTTTAGGCATTGTCCCAAACATTTTTTTGAAAGATTGATTCCAATGCTCCCTCCAAAACCAATCACCTTTCATGTTTAGAAGTTAACTTTGCCTCCAAACTTTGGAATCTCACCTGCATCTCCTCATTAGGATTAGGGCTATTGAATGTCGTGCCACTAAACTACTAAGAAGTTTTGACAGATACATTTGAATGGAATGATCTAAAGCCCAAACCTCAAACCCATCCAGAGTGTTTTTTCCTAAATACCTTTGCCATGGCATCTTCCTGTGACATGGCCTGAGATTGTAATGAAGGTTCTAGGGACAAGATCTCTTCAATTTTCTTCTGCAAAAGAAAAATATCCACTTCATTAACATGTTTGTGAATGTGTAATACTATAATATAAAACATGAAGCAAAGACTAACCCTTTTGTCATAAGTGCTATCTGATCTCTTATGAACATGAACCATAGATCTATTCTTCCCACTAGATGACCTAGCTCTTTAACCTCAATAAGAATATATATCAATTTAGATGGTGTATCTTAACTTAGATAATGTATCAGTACTTAAATAAGAAGGTATGGAAGAAAACCAATTCAACCTTTTTCCTAGCAAAGCTTTTGGAGCCAATTATATGTGGAACAAGTTGCTTTTGCCGATTTGATGTATTTTTCCAACACATAGCCTACAATAAAAAGGAATCATTATTATCGACATTTGCATATATATTTTGATTAAATAGTGTACTTACATTAGACATTACCTTATACTTTTCCTTATTATTCTTGTTAACAAACACCTTCCATTGTTCCTAAGGAGCCCCATCTAGGATCTTTTCATACATTTCCTCCAAAGTCAAGGAGGAATCATTGAACTCATGCCATATCCTGGCCTTGAAGTCCTTTCACTTTCTGCCCAATTTATATGTCCTAGGGCATACATTTGGAATTGAGCTAAAAATTGCAAGTGCAAGATCAGATTGGTAGCATAAGAAAGCTTACCTGGTTTGTAACAAGTTAAAAGTAGCTCACTTTGAGCTAGAATGCAACCACTCGGAGATAGGAAGTAAAGTACTCAATAAGCTACTGCTAACACCTGATCTTGTTGTTATATCTAGCCTATAGATGTGATGATAGTAATCTTCAACTGTGCTCAGCTAGTGCATGCAACGCTGGACAAAAATGGAAAGAGTTAGGATGGCAACAACAAGAGTCGAGCTTTATATCTCCTTTTCACACTCTGTGGATTGTCAAACAATGAAGACTTCAATATCTCCCTATTTTTTTTCTTTTGTATTAAAATTTAGGACTTTAATTTTTTGTTTTTTGTTTGCCAACATTACACCTTAGCGGTAGTTCCATAAAACCGTAGTAAAAAACCACCTCTAACTATGGCTTCCAAAAGCATCGATCCTAGAAGCATTTCTCCATGTCTTTAGTGGCAGTTTTGACAACCACCATCCTTAAACCATTGCTAAAGATAATTCTTTTGTATTGCTTTTTATAAGAGTCAAACCCAGGTCCTTTTACTTAGTTATGCATTTAGCGGCGATTTATAGTAACCACCGTCACTCAACCGCCGCTAAGAACAACTAATTGGTAGCGATTCATGTGAACCGCAACTAAAGACAAGTAAGTCATGGCAGTTTTGTTTAACCGCCACTAAAAACCACCTATCATAAGGGAGGTCACTTGTTCATGTCTTTAGCGGTGGTTTAGAAAAATTGCTATTATTAAACCATCGTTAGATGTAATTATTTTTGTAGTGAAACCTTTTGCTAATCACTGATGAAGCTTATTCTCTTGTCTATAAACTCATGTACATCTTCCAAGATCTTTCCTAGAAACCACCTCCAATTCTCCTTTATCTCAGGATCAATCATAACTATTGCAATGTGGTAAAATGCATTGTTTCCATCCTGAGGAACTACATATGGTAGAATTCCCCTATAATAACCCTTTAGATGATATCCATCTAGACCTATCAAATGCATTCAACTAGCAACAAAATCCTCCTTTAAAGTCTTCAAGCATATGCATAGCCTGTTGAACTGAGGAAGGTCCTTTAATGACATTTTGTTAACACCAATCTAAATTGTGGTGCTTGTGTTTTGTATTCTCAACTTTTCTATATCATTGCATAGTAGGGTGTATTGATCTCTTTTACTCCCTTCCATTATTAACTTTACCTTTTGTTATGCCCCATATTTCTTTACATAACTGACAATCAAGTTGTAAGTCAGTTTGAAGTGGTTGTCAATGTCAATAATGCATAAGTTTGTCATTTGCCTTAAGAAATCCAAAAGCTTGACTTAAGCCAGCTTGAGGAAGCCCATAGGTTTCTAAAGACCTTACAACAAGCATGTGCATCCTTGAATGCTTTTATTTGGTAACTTTCAATGTCTTTTGCTTATGAACATATCACTTTCCATGGACAAGGATCCTTACAATTTCCCCTACATATTACTTTATCATTCTTTGCCAATTTTGCTGCTCTGCCTTCAAACACTGGGTAGTCTTTAACTACAAATTTGAAAACTTATAGATTAGGGAATACTCTGCTTGTTTCTAACTTCACACTTCTATATTTTGCTTCAGAATTAAATTAATGAAATCTAAGATTGCTACATCTTCTACTCTTCCCCTCTTTCTCAAATGAGTTATACACACTATGCAAGTCTTCATTGTCATAAGCAAAGTCTTTTGCATCTTCACCACCATCATGATTCTTAACTGTTATTGCTTTGAACTAAGTTTCAAATTTGTATACTTTGTTCTTATTTCTTGCTTGTGGCCTTCTTTCCTCAAGAATCAAGTCAACATACTTAGCAAAAACCACCTCATCATCTTCATCAGAGCTATCCCTTAATGAATTTTTGTATATCCTATCTTCTGCAGAATCATAGTCATTTGTGGAGGATTATTCATCATTAGCATCCTCTTCCAATGATCCCAACATTTCTCCTGTCAAGTAGTTATAGCAGCATCTTCTTCCACCTTGCTCATCACCTATAGTGGCATCTTGTTAATCACCCCAACTTTATCATGCTCATCACTCATAGCAATAACTTGCTTGGCACCACATGTCCACCCTATTGATCACTCATAGTAGCACCTTGCATATTTGGCACAATTCCTTCTGTTCGTCACTCTTTGTATTAGTATCCTTATTACCCTTAGTAACATCTTGCTCATTATCACTTCCATCAGTTTGCACATTGTCAGCATGCTCCACACTAACACTAGACTTCTTAACTTCAATAACTTATGGTACTTCTATTTCTTCTATAAGCTCAGGCTAGCTAATAATGCGTTGAATGTAAATATTAATCATAAGGTGCCCTCTAACTACTTTTAACATTCCTAAACAATGTTGATCTATCTTTAAGTGTATTAACCCATTATTCAAACCCTTTCTAGGAAATAAATAATAAATAATCTCATAGTTTAAATAGTCTACTTGCTTCAATAGGTTCCAAAGCACAGGTATAGACATCCTATCAGGGCCAACATTATCCCAATAATTTACTTTCCCACCCACATAACACACTTTTGGTTCATTCTCAAAATTAACCCATGATGAAGTGCTATTATAAAATATTCATTATCCATGCTGCACAAAAGTATTTCAAACATCAAAATTTGGGTCCACAAACAATTACTAAATTCGAGAACACAAGCAATTCTTTAAATTTAGGTCCACATTCAATTTTTTTTTCCTTTTATGCAACTAGTACTAAAATATATTCAACTGAAAAAGGGTTTAAGGTTTACAACAGAAACCTCTTGCTTGAAGGCCAATGTGAAATATTCAGGAAAAAAAAAATCATAACAAGGGTAATATTGTAGCAAAAGTTTGTCAAAGCACAAGCAATATATTCAGTAAAGAAATTTCCACAATACAAGCAAAATATTTAGCAATGATTTGTAAAAAAAAAAAAAAAAATAATCTTAAATATGTAAAAAAAAAAAAACTACTTTTATACACCTAAATCTTTTAATTAGAAGCAAAAATCAAAACTGCCCTCCATTACAGTATGCACTAAATGAAATAATTTGAAAAAAGATGGAAGAAATTATTCACATTTTATGAAGAAATTTCACAATAAGAAATGTCTTCAATCTCTAATAATCTTTGAGCCCTAAACAATACAAACTGAAGAAATAAAGAAATAATTTCGTTAAAAGATGCATAGTAAAAATGTTAAAGTTATTGGTGTCTAGTGCTCTTCTAGCTTAAGCAAAAGATATCATTTTGATGTGTGGAGGCTGAGGATGTATCTTCCTTGACCAAATTAGTACATAATGTTCCACTTCAAACATAATGATGCCAAATCAGCACAGCCGTTAAGTGCTTGAATCCCTTACTAATGAAAAGACTAATTTTTGGGATGGTGTTATTGATCAAGGACTCAATTGATATTAAATTTTTATGAGGGACTAAATTGATAGAAATTAAATCTTATAGGGACAAAAAAAGAGTTTTAGTCTAAATTTAAAACTGAGATAAAGAGATTTGTTTAAATAATGTCTTTGATCAGATTTCTTGAGAAAAAAAAAAAGGAAAAGTTCAGTAGAGACAGAGCTGAAACTATGCAAATCTGCAAGAAATCTATAAGATGTTAAAAGTTAAAAGTCAACTAATCTGCAACAAGTATTCTACAGGATGAAACATTTAATTGTTGATCATCTATTTTCTTGTCAAACTCATTCAAATGTGATTAATATCAACTGCAAAGCTCATCTTTTCCAGCGTTCTTTTCATGCTCATCTTGCCAAACTCATTCAAATGTGATTAATTACTTTAGCATATGCTATGTTGTTTACTGATTTGAAGGATTAGTAGAAATATGTTGCTTAGTTTATTTCACTGGTCTTATGTTATGATTGGAGGGAATATCAAATACAATGATCATGAAGCTTAGCCAAGGTCTACGAAAAGATCAAAACATTTACTCATTTCAGAATAGACCAAACCTTTTCTATCAGTCTCTCATTTTACACAAATCTTTTCCGAGCACAATGAAGCATTCCGAAGCCTACTCTGGTGTGTCTTGCATAATATACATTCAAATGGTTCCTTCACTTTTCTTCAAATTTGCTGCTATATATGGCAGCTATATGTTCTCACTGTTTTTTTTTTTTTTTTTTAATAACAGGAATGATAAGTCACTTAACACACATATAATATCCTGAATTCAAATCCAAAATTTTGAAGTGGGAAAAAACCCCAAAGCAACATGTGTTCACTGCTTACGCGCTAACAAACAAAATGAAAAGATTCCCCTTACTCTACTTTATAGGATCAATTATTGTGATCCGTATGGAGTATTAAGGATATTTTTTAAAATTACAACTATTGCTGTGATTCTTGTTACTTTGTCGTTGCATTTCTAATTAACAATAGTACAGATAAATATAAAAAATATAATTATTATAAAAAACTGTGATTTTAAAAAGCACTGCAATGTTCACAATTTGAAAATATAATTAAACACGTGGAAGGACTCAATTCACTTTCGTAACAGAGTTGGGGTTAGTGCTCATAGTACTCCAAGGCTATAAGTAGCTTGGATTCATATCACTTCATATTGGAAATCTCTCCTTCACCAAATCCATATGTCTAGAGAATAATAGCAATTATAAAGACAAATCCTGAGGAAGTTAACAGTGGTGTACTCAGAAAAAAAGTTGAATAAAAATGAAGTCATTTATATACTCCACGACTCCAAATATTAAAAAAAGTTTCATAATTAAATATCTTGTAATTTTTTTTATAAAAATTATAAATTGAAAAAATGTAAAATACCTCCTTAAATTTTGAAATAGTTGATTAATTTTGTCTCTATTAACTTGAAAATCAAAATCTTATGCCAAAGATGTTTTATCAAATAATAAAATTAATAAGTTTTTGATTGATTTTAATGATTTTTTTATTTGCTCTTATAATGAAAATAGAAACCATTATAATCTGGAGCAATTACAATGGTTAAAAAGTCTTTGAGTTTGAAATATAGAATAAAATTTGAATGATAATTTTCATATTTAATGGCCAATAGACGTCTTCTAAACATTAAAGTAATCATTACCTTGAATTGCTTTCTAACAAAAACCCAACAAACGTTTTTGAATTTTGAAAACATGTTGAAGACCAATGCTTATAAGAAACAAAAATGATATCTTTAAGTAAAATGGCCAAATGACTTAATGATTAGTGAATGAGATTGTGTTAATTGTATATCAATCATCAGCTTTAATCTTTCAGCTTGTGCTATATATATGTTTGTATGTGATGATCAGGTAGAAGAAATAATAGAGAGCATTTATAAGAGATATGTGAACTTTTACTATTTGAAGTGTAGAAGAAAATTTTGAAACAAATCTATGAGGAAAAAATTGTACAAACACCGCTTGTTATTTTGGATGAACATAAAAAGGTGTGGACGTGTGGAAATCTATCTTCAATTCATACGGAAGACTAAATAATATATGATTGTTACTGTTATATTCTAGGGTAACGTGTCGATGACCTATACATCAGTTGACTAGTATTGTAGAACAAATTACTTTAAAGAAAGTAACAACATGTCTGTGAGTTATTACTCCATGTACATAATCTCTTATCTTTTCATCAATTTATCTCACTATTTTTCATCTATTATTAATTATTAAACAAGGAAATTTTGTTATACTGAATTATTTCTCTACTCTTGTGTTTTATTTGTAAATTTTATTGTTGTTCCAATTTCTTATATATTTTTTTGTCACGGGGAACAACACCTTAAACCAATGATTAAAAAATTGGACTGGGCCAAATTTTTTAATTGAAAAAATCATGAATTGGTCGTGTGTCTGGTTTGGTTGACCTTTAAAATCGGACTAGACAAAATCGATTAGAAAGCTGGTGAATCGATAACGGACTGATCAAACTGTGAGAATTGGTCACAATTTATATAGTTGAATTGGTTTGTTTTCTTGAAAATAATTTACTACCATTTAAAAAAACACCATTATTTTTGCTTAATATTAAATATATATTTAGACTTTAATATCCCAAATAGTTAAATATAACCTCATTCTGAAATTTAGAGAACAAAATTGGGTTCTATATCCATTTTTTATAATAATTTGAATTATGAAATTGTAATAGTATGAAACTATTTGATAATATTTGAAATGTTTTCATATTCTATATTCATAAGTTTAATTTTTAATTGATAATTTAATTATTTTTAATTGTTATATATTATATTTTTAATTTATATTAAAGAACTGATTCAATCCTAGTTCGATTGTGGTCAGCCCATTAAATCTTAAACCGCTCTTATTTTTGATAATATTCAAGATGTTTTCATATTTTATATGCATAAGTTTAATTTTTATATGATAATTTAATTATTTTAATTTTTATATATTATTTTTTTAGTTTATATTAAAGAACGGATTCAATCCCAGTTTGATCCCGATCAGACCATCAAATTTTGATCTGCTCTCATTGTTCGTTCAGTGATCGGTCTGGTTTTCAAAATATTGCCTTAAAGTCCACAAAATTTGGAATTAACATCCACCATCCACTTAATTGTCATTTTATTAAATTATATATTTTTTTCATAAATTTTTTAAATAATAATCATAATATTATCATATGTTAGTTTATCACATGATTTTTCCCATATAATTTTTACTTTATGTAATTAATAGAAATTAAACTAGATAATATAGAATTTTAATTAAATACTTGAAAATGAATTGAGAGATTATGTGTGATAAAATGACATAATAAATTAAGATACAATAATATAGCGATTCTTATTTAAAAATTTTATGAAAAAAATTATATAATTTAATAAAATGGTTAATTAATTAAGTGAATGATAAGTATTAATTTCATATTTTGTATAATTTGAAGTTTTGATTTATAAGTTTCTAAAGTTGGTTGGACAAAATCCAGTTGAAGGGAATATTTTGCATTTTTCCATTAGAAGTTTCAACAAATTTTTTTTGTCTGTAACTTCGTCAATAAACATTTATTACGTTAAATTTTTAAATTGGTTATTTCATGTAAAAATATAAAACTTTTAACAAAACAAAACATATTCATACCCTTTTTTTCTAATTACATATCCAACCATAATCTAATTAAACATAGGAAAGCTGGAAAATTAAAATAAAGAATAAGAAACAAATAATAAAAGAGTATCAGATTGTGGGAGATGAGAAAAGAGAATTGATAAAAAAAAAGATGCAACAAATTTGAAACTTGTTATATTATTTATTTTTTCTCATCTATTTTATATTTGATAAAATTCAATTTAAACTAATCAATACTACTTATTTATTGATCCTATATATTTAAGATTGCAAACATTTACTAGGACCATTCCAATCAGCTTGACCAACTGTTCAAGCCCCAAAGTCGTTCACCTAGAACAAAATCAGATCACAACCATTGAAAGCATCCCCAAAGAAATTTGACTCTTTGGTGAATCTTAACAGATTTTAGATCCTAAAAAACAAACTGATTAGGGCTTACCACCATCATTATTCAATATTTCATCACAAGAACATTTTTCCTGCGTCTTACAATAATTTCGAGGGATTTATACATAATAATTTGGATAAAATACATTATACTTCTTTAACTATATTTCAACATCAACTTACTTATCTAAATTTTAAAATTTGAGACTTAATCTTCTTGAAATTTTAATTAAAATGAAATTATCATTTTTAGTATTAATTTTAATAAAAATTTATTTATCAAAGTTGTCTTTTTAATTTTGTTTTATTTCAGCTTGCCTTTTACAATTGACAATGTAAGGCCTATAATTTAACTAACTATTTCCATTTGTATCCAACAATACAAAAAGAAACCTGTAGAAAATTTAAGAAAAGCACAAAAGAAACAACAACAAAAAGGTAAGATAAAATTAAAAGGAATTTACTTGTAAAGATTTCCCTCAAAACATGAAATACATTGTAACTTTTTGATTAAAAATTGCTTTTTTAATTAAAAGTTATGCTAATAATATGCGTGAATAACTTAACTGATATGAAAGGTAAGTATAATAAAGGAACGACCAAAATTCTGACAATTTTGTTATGATTAATAGTTAATTAAAATTATCATATAAGGGGGTTAAGGGCCAGGTTTAAAGTTGAAGGGAAAGTCAGTTTTCAAGTATAATTTAGAGAAATAAGCTGATTTTAAAACATAATTTAATAGAATATAATTAATTCATTAGAATGAAAGGTAACATATATGTATTAGACAACAATTAATGTGATGGAAACCTGAACATACATGTAACATACTTGCCATGAGCAATTATGACAAAGACACTTTCTCAATTTGATATTATTTGACTACAAAAAATCACGTACCTTAGCGGCTGTTATCCTGTGGCAGTTCCTTTAACTGCCTCTAAATGATGAACTTTCTGACAGGTTAAAGAATCGCTGCAAACACTACAACAAAGGCCATATTCTAATGGTGGTTTGCTGGTAACCGCTGCAAACACTACAACAAAATTATTATGCTGGACTCAAAATTCATTTTGTTACTTTTCTTTATAGCTGAGAAAACCCTTTCTTTTGTTATGCAACAATGCTCGTAGGACTAAACTAAATTTTGAGAAAACCCTTTCTTTTGTTACTTTTCTCCAGATTCATCGCCTAAAGGCTTCCCTTTCTCCATAGTTCCTCTTAGATCCTACGTTTTGATGTGAGATTCATTCTGCATTGATTTCTCAATGTTGCTAAATCATAATGCTTACATTTTGTTCTTTTTAATTTTTTGAAATGTTGATGATTTTGATGCATTTTTGTCCTTCTGTCGTTCTCATTTAGATCTTCATTGCATGTTCATCTTTTAATCCTACAAAAGATGTTGAAAGCTGGAGCGTTGGATCTCGCATCCGGTTTTGGTGGAAAGATTGAGAAAGTCGAAGTTCTATATGCTATCAAAAAGTATATAATCTCTGTTTGCATCATTTTTTCTATGATTTTTGCTAATAATATATGTTGGAATTTTTTGTGGACTGATATAATTATATAATATGTCAGATTAATTAGATGTCACTTTTAGAACTTATTATTATTAAGTCTAATTTATTTGTGATTATTGTAATGGGCTTAGTGGATATTGGGCCCTGTGATTGGGCTTGCCATGATGGGTAGGCTTGCCCCATCTTCTATATTTTTACAGGGGAGGCTCTTATTCCTAGCCACCTTTAGAAGTTCAGTTTTCCCCATCTAACCTGAACATAGTGTTCTGGGTGGAATAGGAACAGTTTCTCCCCTTTTCTTCTCTCCAGTTCACAGGATTAAGATGATTTCTTCATCAGTTTTGTTTCGAGGTAATTCTCGGAACCTTTCTATTTTAATTTTGATAATTTATATTGTTACATGCCATAAGTAGTGATTAGATTATATGTTTTACTATAAATATATTATAACAAGTGGTATCAGAGCCGATCTAATCCTACTATGGTTGTAAATTGAAATTATCAATTTAGGTAAAAAACTCAATTGTTTTTTCTTGAAAATTTATATTGTAATTGAACAAGTTTTGTGAAATTGGGTTAGATTTTATTTTTGATCTTGGCCATCTAGATTATGGTTTTCCTAAGAATCTAGTGTAAAATTGTTAGAAAAACTTTTTGTTTCCACATGATTTTTGTCAAACCCGGATTCCAAAACTCGAATAGCCCGTTTTTAGGATTTCAACTTCCAATTTCTCCCATTTTTGTACGAAATTGTGGATAATTCTTTGAGGACTTTTGTAGATCATTGGATTGTGAATCCAATGGGACCAAAATCACTGGATTTCGTTAAGATTTGAGGGAGAATTTTGAGCAAAACCGTTTCAAGCCCTTACCAACCCAGCCGAAAGATTTTTCGCAAAATACCCATTTATTTTGCCACAAAATCATGAAATTTATGGATGGATTTTGTAGATCTTGTTTTCTCGATTTCATAGACACCAAAATCTTGCTATTTGGTGAAGAAACGGAGGAGTAATTGCATCTGACCCAACTGCTGCAAAATCAGGTCGTAACCGGCTCTGCGTGACCTGGTTCTGGAGGTTGAAGACGCTAAATAGCGTTTGTGGACTAGGCCCACGTGCGGCCCTTGGCGCGTGTGGTGCGTGTGGTATTATCCGGTGACGTTTTGATGCGATTTTTTTTCCAGTGTGCTCCTCGTGTTGTGCTCTCTATTTTTAGAAATTTTAATTATTTTTTAAAATACAGGAAATATTTATTACTAATTTAGTAATATTTAAAATTAGTAAAAACCTATGTTACTAATTGATTTGAAGCCTGATATT
>JANHAO010020547.1:0-12812 GCA_026873985.1 Saraca asoca | reverse complement strand
TGATTTCTCTGTCAAACTCTTCGTATGATTTTCCCCTCTCTTCCTTCTCCTTTCCTTGTATCTCTGATGGTTAAGATACGGTTTTTCTTTTCTTTTGTGTTTGTCTCTTATCTCTTCAGTTGTCTCTGACTAGAGACAACTATTTATAATGAAGGGAGAGGAAAGGGAGTTATATTTTATAATTCAAAATTAACCCCTACTGGCTTTAATATTTTCAGACCAACCACCATCACATTAGGCTATCTTTACTTAAAGTCAGTCTATTAGTTATATGGGCCACTACAGATTATTAAAATAATCTAACATATATTATAAAAAAGTTCTTTAAGGTATAATCAAATAAGAATTTAATTAATAAATTAATAAAAAAAATTTGATATTTGAGGAGCCATAAATTTTAAAGGTAATTTAAAAACTAAATGGTGTAAAATTTAATAATTCTAAAAGTATATCGATTTCTTAACTCAAACCAATGTCAAATATGATATTAAGTTTATACGTTAGCTATTTAATAGGGATCGATGTTGTAATTTTTCTCATATTTACAAAAATACTATCGTGTATATATATATATATATGTGTCACTTTAGCTTTCATCCGATGTGTATTTAATGATATCGTTGTTACATTTTGTAGTGGTGATGATCAAAACAAATATGATAATGGTACACAAAATAAA
Organism: Saraca asoca; assembly: GCA_026873985.1. NCBI lineage: Eukaryota > Viridiplantae > Streptophyta > Magnoliopsida > Fabales > Fabaceae > Saraca > Saraca asoca. The sequence continues at coordinate 12,133 of JANHAO010020547.1, read as the reverse complement.
GATTAACAAGTCATGTTAAAATATATAGCACATATACATCGTGTACTAATAAACTTGTTATGATTATTAACTAAAATGAAGGATTCATTCATTCACGTAATAAAACTATCATTAACTAAGCATATCATAGGAAAATAGAATTGAATGTCCCATACTTTAATAGGCTTCAAAATTCCTATAAACATAAGAACTATAGTGTGGGAAAAGTCGGCATTTTAATGAAATTATATTATTGTCATGTCCCAAATTATACATACATATCTCAGTAGTTTCGTATGACATGTAGAATTAAATTTTTCAAGTCTTAACTACACATATTAGTGTTATGACAAATTTTTAAAAGATAACATAAATCAATTATTAACTTTAGGCTTTTAGGGAAGTAGACTACATAGATGTCAAGATAAAAAACCAAGATTAGCATGATGTTATTAAAACAAGAGAAGTTTTGCAATAGACACTCTAAGCATTGCCTTAAAAATGGAATGATAAAAAGTATAAAGTTTTGACTTACAACACATTCAAAAACTCCCTTTGCAGCAATACAAATAATTATCTAAACAAAAGCATCTCATAAACAAGTCCAAAAAATAAAAGAAAATTATAAATCCACAGTGCATCTATAAAAAACTTTTTATTATAAAATTGAAAAACAATATAGAACACCAAAAACTTATAATAAAGATAATGTAAAAGAGGAATATAATTTTTTTTTCCTTTTACTTCTTAACCCATAATATACAAGGACGTATGAGGTTTATTTATAGGCTTAGAATCATATGAAAAATTACACAACTAAATACTATAACATTAAGTATGATAGTAGAGTATTAAGAGGAAGTTATGTGGGAATGTACTAGGAGAAAAAGTGAACTATCCATTATTTAATGGATTCATAACACTCCTCTTGAATGTTCATCTTTCATTAATGAAACTGCCTCATTAAAAACCTTGCCAAGAAAAATCCAGTGGGATAAAAACCTTGGTCGAGGAATAGAGTACAATGTATATTTATTCCCCCTTCATGTTAATGAAGATCTCAGAAAGACATAGGCCAATCATATATCTTAGTTGCTCAAAAGTTTTAGTTGGCAATGATTTGATAAAGAGATCTGCTAGACAATATTTATAACACTCCACCTTGAATGTCCATTTTGTAAAGAATATTATTTATAATACACAATGGGATACTAATTCATTGAAAACCTTATCAGGAAAAATCCAATGGGACAAAAAATTTAATTGAGAAAAAAGTATAGTGCATATTTACTTCCTCTCATGACAATATCACTTAAAATATTTGAGTCAATACATTTTAATATTCTGAACTAACTTTTCTAATGTTGTGATAGGAAGTAAATAGCCAATTTAAGATTGAGTCTTGAGTGGATCAAACAAAAATCTTGCATTTGTAAACTGAATACTTCTAATATAGATTTATATGAATAAAATAATCTTATATTTGAGTCAAAGCATTTTAGTATTATGAACTAACTTTTCAAACGTTGCGATAGGAAGTAAATAGCCAATTTAAGATTGAGTCTTGTATGGAATAAACAAAAATCTTGCATCTGCAAACCGATTACTTCTGATATAGATTTATATGAATAAAATAATCTTATATCACTTATTCCTTAATGATAACAAAATATATATTCCATTCTAATGTCTTTTGTTTGGAAAAGAACTATATCTTGTAATAGACTTACTTAGAAAGTTAAATCAAAACATATATTATTAACAAGATACATTAATACACTAATTGCACTAAGATATGGTACTTCAAGACTAAAAAGTTCTTCATTACTATTAGGAGGTTGAAAAAGGATCCTTATTAGCATTAAGTAATCAAAAAATCATTAGGGTACTCAATAGATGTGATTTATCCATGTAGAAATGTTTTAGGACCTTTCTGATGTAATTTGATTTATAAACAAATACTCCATCATTTAAATGTTTGATTTGTAGGCTAAGACAAAACTTTTATCTTTTCCAGATTTTTCATTTCAAACTCCATTTTTAAATATTCTACTATCTTTGGAACCTCTTTATAGGGTTCCAGTAATTTTCAAATCATATATAGGAACTATAGTAAACATATATTTACATTTCTTTATAAAAAAACATAAAGACAGATAGGATTATTTTTATATCCTTCTTTTAACAAATATTTACTAAGACAATTGTAACACATTCATCTAGATTGATTTAATCGATATAAAGATAATTGTAATTTAATTAAATACATTTCTTAAGCATTCAAATTGTATGCTTTAGGTATCTTAAATCCTTCAAGGATTTTCATACAGATATCATTGTAATTTTTTTTTTTTACATGTGCATAGCATGAAACTAAATCCACTATACACATATCAAGTTTTGATAAATTGCTAGAAAAAAATTGCTTCCACCACATGCAAATATATATTTCTCATAACCAATAACAATCTTTGTAAAAACCTTTGTGCTACAAATCATGCATTATATTTATAATTTTAATTTTCTCATTTTCTTGGAACAATTATACATTTATACCTTATTAGCTTTAGATCTTTTAGGTGTTTCATTGGCTTGATACCTTCTAGGTATTTTTTTTATTTTGCAAGTAAATTTAAATTTTATATTTTTGTCTAAGTTTCATCTTTTCTCTTTAGCCAATAATCATATATCATGAATTTAAAATCTATCTTTCATAATATATAGCTTTACTTTGTATGAAAAATATTGCCAATAATTATTTCCCTTTTGGTTCCATCTTTTACATTAGAGGCATAATTAATTAAAATCTTTGTTTTTACAAATTTAAGGTACCTGAACTTCTTCAAAAAGTTTGTAACTAATTACGTCTCGAATCTCTTCAAGAGTATTTGACTCCTCAAGACCATTTTGTTCATTTGTTATTTTTCATTTTTTTTTAGAACTTTTGTAAATCAAACTAATTGATTTATCATGCTTCATATATGTTTTAAACTTATTTACTATAGAATAAATGAATTGCCTAACAAAGACGTCAATTCGAATTGGAGCATTTGCAATTGATAATATTTTTTCACTCTCTTTGGTTTAATAATCTTTCTAGCAATTAATTTACTATATTTTGTAAATCAATCATCTTTTGAACTTTAGGTATGTATTACTTTGTGTAAGGATCAAAATGATTGTATTATTTTTACCACTGCATATTTTCTCCCCCTAATATTGGAAATATAAAATACATATTCATACTTATATCCTTAGCCTTCATAAAAAATCCTACCTTTGTGCATTATGGTGGAATGGTAGAAAAATATATTGCAAATTCAAAATTCTCTATATATAAAAATTTTGGCTTTGACCAAAGTCAATTATAAAGAAAAATTATAATTTATTGGCTTGATATGTATAAGTGGACTACATGTAAAGTAGTATGTCCCAAAATTTGAAACAAGAATTCTTGTTCTCTTTAAACAATGATATAACTAATATTTAGGGCATTAAATAAATTATTTTACTAAATCATTTCACGTATGAACATGCTTCAGGATGTTTAACAATATTCTAACTAACATATAGTAAAAATTCATGATGCAAAATCACCAACTTTTTCATGATATATTATCTTAATCTAATAATATGAAAATTATGTTTTTAATCAAATTCCTTGAGCAAGCAATTTTGTAAACTCCAAATTGTAAGTTGATAATGAACATATGTGATCATCTACTATTTGTATATAATAAAATCATAAATATTTAGATAGTCCACGTGATATAGAAAATATGAAATTTCACAACTTCAACCAGTTATAGTTATAAAGAAAAATAAATTTTAATATATTTGAAACATGAAAATAAGCTATAGAACATGAAAAATTAAAGGACTATCTAAGGAAAGTATAGCCAAAATCATATTTATAACTATCAAATAAACAACTCATATATTATTCATTGTAATAATCTATGATTTATTTTACACAACCATCTATATTTTATTTCCACTCACTATTATAGAAATACACTTACACATAAGTTACATCACACAAACCACATCATTTTAAAGATTGATGTCTATCAAAGCAACATTGTATGTTAGAACATTTTAGGTCAATTTTTTAATTGATGTGTAAAAAAGTTACAACGTCAGTTTATTTTTTCGAATCGACATATTTTCTTTAATTTTTTTTTAAAATTTAAAACATTAATTTTTGTATTGAACAAACATGTAAAACCATAAAGATATAGATTGTATATAAAAAAATTCACATCTTTTCCTTATCTTTATTTTTTTTTAAAAAAAAGGCATGTAATATTTTTTAGCTTCCCTTATTTACAAAAATTTGCTACTAGCTACATCATTTACAAAAACCAACTACTACATCATAATTTATATAGAAACAAAATTCCCAATATTCACATCTTTTAATTCCATCAAATAACTATCCAACCAAAATGTCCAATCACCTAACACAATCTCAATTTCAATAACTTTATACATTTAATTATATCAACAAAATATTCAAGATAATAAAGTTACAAAACTAACATGTCAAAATAAAAACAAGTCAAAATAACAATTTGATACATCTATCCTTGCATGATTCTTGATTCACATTTTTATTGGTGATGAATTAGCTAATATATATATTTTTTTTTCTTCTAGATTCTCTCTTTCAATCCATATCTTTTTACCATAATCATCTTCCATGTAGAACTCCACCAAATTGTTTATGTCTTCATTCACTGGAGGTAGTCCTGAAGAGAAAGAAAGGGTTTTCTCAATATCATTACTTATGTCTTCTTCATCCTCATCACCAACAATTTGTCTCTTCTTTTGAAAAACTATATATCACTTCTTATCAGCTAGGTCTGTGATATAAAAGACTTGTTTTGCTTAGGATGCCATCATGACCTTCCCTATTAAGATATACTAATGTGAATCCTAACTCAACAACTCAAATGCCATTTTTATTCTCATCCCATTCACATTAAAATATGAGCACCTTGAATTTGATGTAGCTCCCATATGTCTCAATGACCCTGTAATATGACATATTGTGTATGCAATGCAAGGTTTCTATCTTAGGAACTAGAAACATGCATTGCCTAAGCCATCACCTTATTATTTTGTATAGTACTCCTATCATTTTGTCCCTTTTTGTAGAAAAAATACCAATTGATTTCATATTCATGATAAGATAAGACATTCATGCGAGTCCCAAAGGCAAACCATCTTATAATTTCATAAGCATCATTTGGTGTTTATGCCAATCAAAAACAAACTTGATTCTAGAACTAAGTGATGAATAATCGATTATGTTCAACTTATACCCATTTATCATTCTTTCCATGATTCTACTCTCTTGTAAGGGTCATATGCTCGTCAAAGTAAGGCTCCACTTATGCACTATTACGTAGGACATAAAGGTATGCTTGTACCTATATATCATGATTGATGCTCACCACTCAAGTCCCCAATGTACCCTTACTTGCAATTTTTCCTCATGATAAGACTTGAGAACTCTGATAACTTCTATATTTGATAAGTATTTACTTCAAAACTCAACAACCTTTTCAACTATGTAACCTTTAATAATACATCCTTAAGGCAAATTTCAATTCTTCACATGCCCTTTTAGAATTTTCATATACCACTCAAACAGATGCATTCACCTCATATAAACCAGACCACAGAGTTTTATCTCCCTCACCAAATGAATAACTAGATGTCAAAAAAGGAAAGTGAAAAATACATCTCAAGTTGACATAGTGTAACAACAACTTCCCTTTGCAAGTCATCTAATTTCTCTAGGTCAATGACTTTGTTACATACTACATTAAAGAAAAAAAACAAGGTCTAACATGTCTCATATGTTTAGACAATATTGATTGGCTAGCCACCGGTAGTAGTTGTTGCATTAAAGCATAACAATCATGAGACTTTAAACTGACTAATTTCAAATCTCTCATTGAAACAAGACTTCTGATGTTTGAAGAATGCCCTTACAGCACCTTAACGCCATGTAGACATTCACAGGAACTTGTTTCTTCTTTCTAGACATAGTATGACAAGTTAGAGGCAAATATGTATGTTGACCCCTCTTCTCTAGTGCTAATTCCTTTTGTATTACCATTTCAACTAAGTCAAATCTGGGTTTGACTCTATCCTTAGTCTTGTTTAATATATTCAAAAACATTCCAATGAGACTATCACAAATATTTTTCTCCACATGCATCACATCAAGATTATGTCTCACAAATAAGGTTTGCCAATATGGAAAATCAAATAATATGACTTCTTTTTCCTTGAAGGCTTATCACTTGCAAGTGTATAGGTTTTGCAAAAAATGATATCAATATTTTTCACCCATTCAAAAACCTGCTCTCTAGTTAATAGCATTGGAGCTTTTCCCTCCTCTAGTGACTCATTGAAAACCTTCTTCACCTATGATAATGGTGAGACTGGGGAAGAAATCTTCAGTGGCTGAGATACATCATCTTCTTTCCATGCTTAAGTTGACAAGAACATATATCATTTTCACAATAGGGCATGCTTTATGTCCTTTGACACTATATCCAAACAAATTTTCTTAAGTTCAAAAATCATTTATTGTGTAAAAGATCATGACATGCAACTTGAAAGACTTTTGATGATATACATCAAACACTAACACACCTTCATCCCATATCATCCTTAAGCCTTCAATAAGTTGTGCCAAAAAAACATTTATATCATTTCTTGGTTGTTTGTGGTTTGAAATCATCAATGATAACATTACATACTTGCACTTTATACAAAGCCAAGGAGGTAAATTTTAAATCACAAAAAAAAGGGGTATGTGCTATGTTTGTTGCTCAAGTTACTGCGGGGGTTCATTCTATTTGTACAAAGTCTAAGCCTAAGGTTTCTTACTTCACTACCAAATTTAGGGGACAATGAATTAATCATTTTTCATTAAGGAGAATTAGCCTGATGTCGAAGCTTGTCATCAGAAATCATTCAGTCTGCATGCCATGTTAAGTTCTTAGCATTTCTTGCATTAGCAAATATGCGTTTAAATCTTGGTATTATTGGAAGATACCATAACACCTTAGTTGAAGCCCATTTATTAATCATGTCATTATTCTTCTTCAATTTGTAACATGATGGCCCACATTTTGGACACTCGTATAAACTTTTATAGTCTTTTCGATACTTTATACAAAGGCTTCTCTACATCACTTAATAAGCTATCAAGGTTATATGGCCGCTCAATAAAATTTTCTTTTACATCATGCACTATATCCTTTGATCAATCATCAAAACCCACATCAATTTCATCATTTTAGTACCCTCTCTTCTCTTCATAATTACTAGATATACTAAATAATTCATTTTCACTATGTCATACCTATCATGTATACCCTTTATCAAAGCCATGAATAAATAAATGATCTTTTATTTACTTTCATTCTCTTAATACAACGTCTCACACAAGGATACCTAATTAGCTCATTACTATTTATAGCATATTGATTAATAATAAATCTAATAAACTCCTCAACCTTATTTGCATATTCTTTACTCAACATATCAGTAGACATCTATCTTTAATCCATGATTACCCAATCTAAATCTCAACAAATACACAAGAACATGAACCTATCAACCTCTTGGAATTTAATCTTGTGAATTAAATGCAGATAATGCTGAATTATGATACAATAGTGTGTTTCAATTCATGGCATGAGATTATTAAGCTTTGGCATTCGACAAGAGATATTCATAGTAGAGGTGATCAACAAATACACAAGGTCAGTTAATGTTGTTGCAGGTTTGAAATGGGTAAAAATTTGGTCAATTTTCAGGTCACAATTAAACTCAATTTTGGGAGTGCTAACTAATCCTAATCAAAACTGACTAATACTTTATGTTTGTTAAACTTTGAATTCATGTTTCTCTTATGTTTTATGGGTTTATTCAATGAATGAAAGCTTTTGTTTTTGCCCTTAATTATTTACATGTTAGCATGTTTAAAATTATCATTGCTTTTTATTGTTTAAAACTATAATGTAGCATTGAATTCATTGGTAAAAAATTTAAAAAAAAAAGTTTCTATTGGCAGGTTTGTATATGACTCAATACTTAACCATAACCAAGCTTAATCGACCAGAACCGACTTGGTCAGTTTGCATCGGTTAAAGGACACCATTTAGTCGATTTTAGTTAGAGATCTTATGAGGACCAGTTGGTTCAATCAATTACAAATCTAGTGTTTAACCACTCTTAACTGACCATTAATCACCCCTAATTCATAGTAGAAATGGATTGCATTTTTCTAAAACTTTTAACTAATAAATAATAAAATTTCTCTAAACTAATAGTTCAACATTGGGTATATAGTTCAACTTTGCGTATAGGTATACAAAAATGAAATTAAATAATAATAAAAATTACCTGTTAACACAAACAAAGAGAGTCACCAAAGATGATATTGTTGTGAGACAAAGAAGAGAGTCAAGTATTACTTCTTTCTTGACACTTATGACTTTGAATCATTGGAAATGGACTTTAGATGAAGAAGAGAGTGCACTAGGTTTCAAACCAGCGAGAGAGGGAAAGTGAGAGTTAAGCCTACAAAAATTGATTTAAATTTCACAGACTTCAGACGTCAATTCTCTTGCGGGAACCAATGTCTAATATTGAAATCTAAGTGGGTTTCTCATAAAAAATTGCCATATTAATTTTCATTATATTTATAAAAACACCATCGCTCCTATATATATGTCAAAATTCCTATTATCCAACGTGTAATATCAGAATAATTTAATTTTTTATTTTCTAATTACAATTTGAACTATGTTGTTTGATTTTATTTAATAAAATGATTTTATTTTTGAATTATTTTATCCATTTATATATATATATAAATTTTCACAAACAAACCAAAGACTAATTATTGTCTAAAAAATATTCATTAAGTAATATTTAAATACTTGAATTATTGAGTCCATTAAATAGTATTTTAAATACTTGAAAATTTTCTTTAAAACTATCAAACAAAATATTTTGAGAATTCTGAAGCTTTAGTAGAAACTGTCAAACAAAATATTTTGGAATTCTGAAGTTTTACTAAAAGGGAATTATTGATTGAAATAGAAAAAATTAATAATTAAAAAATATTTTGTTCATTATAAATAAAATTAGATAAAATAATTCAAAATTACATCGATTCTTAAAATCTAACTAACATCAAAAGATTAGATATTGATTTTTTTTAATAACAATTGATGTCTTAATTTTCATCATTCAAATAAAATTAATTCAAAATTATGTCAATTTTTTTAAAATTAAATTGACATCTAAAGATTGGACAACAATTTTTTTATAATAACCGATGTCTTAATTTTTATCATATTTACAAAAACACCACCCCTTCTATATATGCGTCAAGGTTCCTATTATCTGAAGTGTATTTAGCAACGTTGTTTTTACATTTTGTAGTGGTGAGTAGATGGAGGATTTGCAATTCTCTTTAACATTTGCATAAATATAAAATATTATTTTATGACTTCTATTTGAAAAATCAATTGATTGTCATTGAAACTTTATATTAGGATGGACACAATCATAAAATGTTAATATAAACATTAGAAAAACATTTGTCCATATTTTCCCATCATAATTCACTAATACAAATCAAAGTCAAACTATTCAATTCTAATGTAAATTGAACAGATAAAAATTATTCAAATAGATTTCTGAAAAAAATATGCATATAATTAGAAATGCATGTATATGAAGATGTTAATAAAAATATAATGTGAATACATTCACATACAACCACTCAGTTTCACAATATGTATGTATGTTTTTACCAAATTTTAATACATTTTAAAAATAAAAGAAACTCGATTAGAGAAAGATCAATTATACTTTAAATGAAATCAAATTTACACCAATGCATTGTAAAAGATAAATCATTATCACTAGTTACACACATGATGAATGCTTTCTAACCAAAAGCCTATGGTGCAATCCATGCCAATTCTCTAGCTCATTGGTATTTATAAGATATATTCTCTTAATTAGAAAAATCAAAAATCTCAAAAATAACATGTTTATTAAATAAAAGAAAAACTTCATAATAGAAACTTTCTCAAATCCAAGGAGCATAAGAACAAAATCTTCTTACCAAAAATCAAATGCCTAAATGGTAGAGACTTGTACTGATAACGTATTATAAAATTGAGAAAATAATGAAATACAAAAAACTTATAATAGAGAGAATGTAAAAGAGAAATATAATTCTTTCTTCCTTTTTATTTCTTAGCACACATTATACAAGGATACACGAGACCTATTTATAGGCTTAGAATAATAAGAAAAATCATATAACTAAATACTATAACATTAAGTATGGTAGAGAAGTGTTAAGAGGAGGTTATGGGAGAATGTAATAGGAGAAAAAAAGTGAACTATCTATTATTCAATGAATTCATAATAATGTGAACCATTCAATGGATTTATGATAAGGTGAACTATCCATTATTCAATAGATTCATAACACTTTTATGATTATTTGATACCATGCCCCAAGATAATTTGACATATATGTTCAATCTAATATTTGTTTATAGAAAATATGCTTATTAAAATTATTTTGAAACTCAAATATGTTATATATAAAAGAGGTCTAAATAAAATTGGAACTCCTTTATTATGCATATTTTCTGATAAATAGATATACATATTTGATAACATGAAATATATCATAAATCAAACCCTGTAAGCTAACATTATAATTTTGTGCATGCTCAAAAAATAATATAATATAAAAGATCATCAAGAGATCTTTATCCAAAAATAAGTTCTTAAAGAATAACCATCATATTTTCACAACAACAAAACGTTGCATGTAATTATGATTTAATATATATATATATATATATATATATCAATATGCTCCCAATGATATCAAGACTTGTACAATTATCAATATTTACACAATTGGTCTAAAGGTCGTAAATATTTAAACACATGCAAAAAAAAATTTTAAGTATTGACATTTAAAACATTAAATAATTGCTATTGCAATATCAATAACACTCATAAAATAGGCAAGCAAACAATTATTTTAATCAAATATTTTATCCATATTTGAATATTATTATGCCCTAATGCCATATAATAATACAAAATTCAATATGTCAACTTGCAATTAAAAGTATACATCAATACATGACATTCTCAAATTCGATTTATAATAACTTTCTATATTATAAGAAAGCTAAAATCATTTGGATAAAGCATTTAATAGTACATAGTAAACAAAAAAAATGTTCTTTAAACATTATTAAAATCTACACTAGAGTTCTTAACACATAACTATATATTCAACTTTGGATAGAATATATAATATGCTCTATGTTCTCTTTCATAGTTATTAGTCAAACATACAAGGACATCCTGATGTTCTAGAGATTATCACCTTTAGGCAAATAAGCCCTCTAAGCCAGTTTACTCTTGTAACCAAGTAATCCAAGCATTTTCCAAAATTAAAATTGCTCACTTCTTAAAGGGTTCTAATAAAAAAATATCACCTCCAAAAGAAACAAAATTGTAAGCAATGAGAATGCAACTTTTAGTTTATGAACATAGGAATAAAGGTACATCACTGCAATTTTCCCTTTTGGACAAAGAATGCAGCATGTAAAAGACCGTTCTTCACACAAAGCCAACTAAGAGAATACCTTAGCATTGAAAATTTGTCCCATTTAGGTAGATAAAATTTCCAAAATTATAACACCCCTCAAAATTAATATGCTTCATAAAATATCTTTGATTAAGATATATGACAATCCCCTTTAGCTAGGCTATTGCATGCAATAATCATAAAATGATTTCATATAAAATAACTCGAAGACTTTATAAATCAATATGGATAATCTCACTTTAGTGATAATTATCCATAGTAATCTATAAATCTTCCAAAAAATCCAAGATATCCAAATTTTCCAGAAGAACAACAAAGTGCATTTTAATCATATGTACACATGTGATCAATTCCATCATGAAATAGAATATCAAATGATTGTTAGTAAATCTAACAATACTATTCATAGTTTTTCTAAATTATAAACCTTACAGAAAACTACATCAATGAATAATAGGATCT
>JANHAO010020546.1:0-12807 GCA_026873985.1 Saraca asoca | reverse complement strand
GATCCTTGGGTGGTTTGCTCAGCCAAAGGGGAGAAATTTTTTTGAACTTTCGGACCCTTTGCTGCCCCCATGGCCGAGCAAACTCCTACAGATATTACATCTAATAATGTCATTTAAAATATGTGGAGACTTTAAATGTCAGTTAATATGTTAAAACCGATGTCCAAGGCATTAAGGATGTTAAGTTTGTATAAAAAAAACTAATGTTGTTTCTCTTAACTCGTCTTTTTTATAAAAACAAACATCTAATAATTTTTGCTTTTCCATTTACAAAAATCTGCTACAAGCCACAAGTTATATTTGATTTGTATTACTATTTTGATTTGTAAAAACATCGAAAAATGCTTTCGTACATATATTTTATTGCATAACAACAAATTCAATACATTACAAAACAACAATGTTAAAAATGAATACATTACACTTTATTTCTATATAATTACATTACAATCTATTTCTATGCAATTATTCAACTGAATTGAGTAAGAGAAAGTCAACTCATTGATCTCGACTGTGGTTAATTTCTACTTGAATTTAAGAACTGATGTCTCTTCCAAGGTACTGTAAGTTTGTAGAAAACTAACCTTAATTTGAGTTAGGTGCTCATAATAATATACCATCACAAGTCTTTTGAAAAATAAAATTTAAATCATAACAACCAACAAATTAGCTCTCATTAATTGCCCTTAAAGGGGAAGCTAAACTTAACCATAACCCATTTTTTGCCTAACAAAAACTAGATAACACATTAGATGTTTCAATTTTTTAGTACAAAATTCACTATTTAGAGACATTATTATAATTTATATTAAAGTAAAAATAATAAAGATGGTAAGCTTCATTAGGTTCCACTAATAAGAGTAATGTTAAAGGTAATGCTAAAGCCATAAAAGTGAAATATTGTATTAACTTTTTTTGGATCTTTGTCTATCTTCATTTGAGTGAATATGTCACTCATATAACTTCGTACAAAGTATCAACACTCCACATTTCCTTGTTGACAATGACACTACAACAAATCAAATATGTACTCAAATAAATATTTTAATTCTTGAAATTACTTCGATTATTATAAGATGTATTCAAAATGATCAAAAAGCTTACCTTTATGTTGATCCATTTTGTGTTAGGCTTTTGCCTATGGCTACTCAAATAAAAATGAATCTTAAGAGATTTGTTTAATCAAATTCATGCAAAAAAAAAACTAGTATATTAATAAAGAAAATCATATATAATATAAATCTCAAAACCAAATTTTAATTTATAAATCAATTCACAAGTCAACTAAGTTCTCGATATGCTTGCATGACAGATACCCTAAAAGGTCAAGCCAATATATCACATTTCTCTTTGCATAAATTGCACACAACATCCAACGATACTTGTAACAACCAAATATCTAAGAAATAATATAATAAATCAAACTCTTATCCATTATAACAATTAGATACTTTCTCTTCAATAAACAATGTAAGAATACATTGCTTCTTTTGTTTTAGGGTTCTTGATATGTATTTTCTTGTCTCATGAAAGGTGAAGCCTACGGGTGCAATCAATTATGGACATAGGAATCCAGTCCCTTAGTCTCACAGTCATGATATAGAAACCTTTACAAGAAAACAAAGGAAATAGTTAATTAAACACTGTGACTATATAATATAAATAAAATTATGAATTAAAAGTTAAAAGTAAACTTACTTTTTGAAAAGTTAGATGCAAGATATGTTCATCTCTTCTATGGCTAAGAATTGCAAGATGTCATCCTTGATCATGAAAATTTCATATTCATTACCCACAACCTCAACATCCATATGAATTTGGAAAAAATCATCATTAGCCATCTTCCTAGCCGTAACAAATAATCTTTTGTTGGCTCCATAGTAAGCATCTTTTAGGGCTGCTTTGGCTGAATTAGTTGAGTCATTAATTCTTTTATCTGCTTTCTTTTAACCTCCTTGGCCTTCTCCCCCTTCTACTCCATCCTTTCTTTATGAGAGCTCAATTGACACATATAAAATTATGAAATTTAGATATTAAAAATATAGTAAAAATGGGTCTTTCAAAAAATAATACTTATTAGATAGAAAATAATACGTCTATATCCAAAGTGATCAGACTCTTCGGCCATATGATGTAAATCTTAATGGCTTGGTCTACTGTCCTTAATTCGTCCGTCGCACTGGTAGTTTTACAGTTAGATCCAATGGAATGTCAACGAGGACCTTTATTTAATTGTTTAGCAATTTTTGGCAATAGGGGATGTGGCCATGGAAAACCCTCCTATATGCCACTATATAGTCCTAGGGTGCTAGAGTTAGATGACATTTGGCTCATTCTTATATAGATAAAAAATTCAAATCAAAAAAGTTATAATGCTCTTTGTCATTGAAAATATTAGAAACTACTTACATCATAAAAGAATTTTAATCTTTTAATGATAGTCATTTACTTATGGTAGCTTTGCAAATGAGTCGACATCTCCAGGACAACTAGCTTTTACACTATTAGGTGAAGGAGGAAGGCACATCTCTACCTTATCAACTATCAGCCTCGGGTCAATGATTGGTTGCATGCCTATTTTCAAAAGGTAGCCCCCCATCTTCCACTCAAAGAATTCTTCCATCTTGGCCTTGGTCTTCTCTCTCGCTTTCTGTGTCATTCAAGTAATAATTTCTATAGCAAGATCCTCCATAGAAAGTGATGATGATCCTCAATGACACTTTGATGATCCTCTAAAATAAGCTTTAAGACCCACTCCTCCTTTAACACCCTTAACATGGCCGAGATGCTCTTGAGTTCTCAACACAACTATCAATATATTTATCCTTCCAGATGGAGTAAACTCTCCTTGGGTCGATTGCTGCTTGAGAGAATCCTATGGCATACAATTAAGAATATTTATTAGCACTTAATGCTTATAATTACTTACAATTTTAACCACTTTAGCAATTAATATTTTCAATTTACTTACAATTTTCTTGACAACTATGTGGCTCGCTTTAGTTGTATATTAACCCTTTGCATTGACCCTCACTCTTTTCCATGATTCATGCTGAGATATGAAAATTGCTAGTGAATCGAATTGATCAGAAGCTCATTACTCTACAGGCCTTTCTTTCACCAAATCTTACTTTAGCTTCATATATCCTCCATAAGACAACCTAGGCTTATACTTATTTTTTGCTTGTCTTTCCCTATTGGTAGCACTCATACCCTATTGATAAACAAAATAGTTGATAACATGGTCAAATTACTTATAATAGTTGAAAATATATAAAGTAAGATGACTACATTTATTTGAAAAGTCTCAAACTAGTGTTGCTCCACAAAATCATCCCACATTTTTTTATTAAGGAAGTTATATTTCTTAAAGGGGTTTTCATCACCCTTCCTCTTTACAGTGTTATAATCCCTTGTCAACTAGTTCTTGAAATCCTTCCACTACTTCCCCACAAGCTTTATGACTTCTTTTCTCCGCTTTGCATTAACATCAAAGGTAGTCTATAAGATAACACACATATATTATGCTTATGTACAATTATTCCAAGAAGATAGTTATATATATATCTTAAGCATAAATTAGAGATAAGTAATATATATCAAGACATTTTGCTAAATGTTCTCCTTGATGTCCTTTGGTACTTCTTTCCACTCTCAACATTAATTAGCACTTTGGTGTGTGCCAACATTCCAATGTAACTCTTATACTTGGATGAACCAGCTCCACTTTCCTTTACTATGCATCAAGGTCATCACCTTCAAAAGGGTAATACCCCTTGTACTTTTGTCAGTATGCTTAAAAGGATCCATATGCCTACTTCAGAGAAAAAAGTAAAAAAAGTTAACCTCACAACATAATAATTTATGAATATGTCATCATTTAATAATAATTCATGTTTGAATTATAAAATTGTATATCAACATAAATATAATGTGGAAGGTTTGTCCAAGATAAAACTTCTAATTTAGGGGTGGAATTAGTTGAACATGCAATATACATATATAACACAAGAATATAATGACTATAATAAATCAATATAATAGTGCCTTCAAGAACAAGGAAGGTTTGTTCAAAGTAAAATTGCTAATTATTGTCTACTTTGATCAAGTAGTCCAAGTTTATATTATCACATATATTAGATATATAAACAATATTAAATAATTTCACCAATAAACTATCTTAATTTGATGATCAAAACTATATTGTAGCAAGATCAATAACCTTGTCATGTTATGATGGTGATTTGAAGGCTATCTATCCAAATTCATTTCACAAGAATATATTGCAGAAACATAAACAAGATAACATGAGGCAAATAATGGGTATAACTGGTAACTACTAGACTTTCAACCTTTTTTTTTTTTTTGTAGTAGTAGTAGTTAGTTAAAAAATGGTTTGCATACATTGTTCAAATAAGTGAATGGCAAGTTAATCATATTCAATAATAACTTTATCACACATAAATCGTTCTCGATAAACAAACTAAGAAACAGGGCATGATTAGCCAAGAACCACAGCCAAAAACTACCTTATACCAGTTAAGAACCACAGTCAAAAACTAAACACTAACCTAAATCATTCTTGATAAACAGACTAAGGAACAAATAAGAAAAAAAAAGCTAAACTCTAAACTATAAACCATCTGCAAACTACACAACTGATAAAATATACAAAACTTCAATATAACTTAGAAATGAAGAAAAGAAAATAACATAAGAAGCATGAAGTTTCCTACCTTGATCAGTGATGGATTTGGAATGCAAAGATCGAAGAAAGCAAAGACAATCGAAGACAATTGCAACAATGGTTTGAGAATGATTTTTGGTAAATATTTCAAACAAAGGAGAGCTGAATGAAAGTCAGGGGGATCAACTGATATGTTACATAAAGATGCCTAAACTTTAGACGTCCGTTAATATGTAAGAATCGACATTTAGTCTCATACATTTATGTTAGTTCCTCATAAACAACTGACATCTTAAAGTTTATACATTAGATTTTTTTTTTATGAAAACAAATGTTTGAATTTTTAACATATTTACAAAAACACCACAGTTGCTTCATAATAATATACCTGCTGTTTTTTTGAATTATTTTTTCCATTTTGTTTATATGTCGATTTTTTATGACGATCAACATATTAATTTTCAATATATTTACACAAACACCACAACTACTTCAATATTATATACCTGCATTGAATATTTTTTGAATTATTTCTATTTTATTTATACGTCTATTTTTCATAACAACTAATGTATTAATTTTTAACATAGTTACAAAAACACCCTAACACCATTTCAATATTATATGCCCTCGTTGAATTTTTTGAATTATTTTTGTCCATCTACTTTGATTTTTATTAAAAAATTGATATCTAATCTATGTCTCTTCAAATGCCCGAATATAAATATGTCAAATTTTTTTTTGAATTATTTTGACAATTTCATAGTTATATCAGTAAATTAGTTATATGTAAATAATTTGATTAACAATTTAATTGATAAATTAATAAAAAAAATTATTTGAGTATAATCAAATAAATTATGAATTATATTATAATAAATTTCTTTGAAATATAATTAAATAAAAATTTAATTAATAAATTAATAATTTTTTTACTATTAAGGAACCGTAGCTTTTAAAAATGGTTTAAATCAAAATTGTACAAATTAAATAATGGGTTAATAAAGGTTTTTAAACCTTATAGCTTCATTAAATGTATAATTTAGTCCTTATAATTTTATTTTGTAAAATCACATCTTGAAATTTAAAATTATTTATAATTAAATTGTTATTGTCAACTTATGTTAAATATAACTAATATAGTCTGATGTGGTTATTAAATTATATATTGACATTTTACTTTTACTAACTTACTATGTCTACTCCATTGAAATTCATTTATTAACTTTTTCCTATCATATAAAAAAAATGTTGCACCTTTTTTTTTTGAAATCATTGTGTCATGCCCCAATCCATAGAACATGATTAGCGTAAAAGGTCACCGATAAGAAACTTCCTACAAGCCTAATAATGCAAATTATACTACATAAACGCATGATTAATCATTCATATGACAACTCTATCGAAAATCCGACAGAGTTTTCTCTATTTTTCGGATACCTGACCACATGGCTTATACAACAACATAAGGGCTACACGTCCACCACAACCTGTATAATGTCATATTAATATACAGTGGCCCAAACTATATAATTTACATCCTATTGGGCATCCAGACAAAACACCTATATACAACTGCTAATCCAACTACCAATATTATACCATTTATATACCTTTAATTTCTGCAGGACGTGATCTACTCGATTGGTGAGCAAATTCGGAACCAAGAAGGTGTCGAGCAATTGAAGAAATCTCTTCTGAGTTTGAGAAACATGAAGAAGAAAGGAGTGAGTTTCATTGAAACTCAGTGAGTAGATAACCTCCTAAAAATCAAGTATGTCAATATAAATATAAGTATAAATACAAATATAAATATAAATATATACGTAACAAAACAAAGGAAGACTTAGTATGCATTTTAATCATACACTCATCTGGAATCCAGGGAAAATTCCTAATGGCAATCACAATAGCATAATTATTCCAGACCAATCCATATGTCGAATATTTTTATATTTGACAGCCCACCCTTATTCCTCCCCCAGACCAAGTCGCATGTCGAATATTTACATATCTGGCAGCCCACCCTTATCCTTCCCCCAGACCAAGCTGCATGCCGAATATTTACATATTCGGCAACCCACCCTTATTTCTTCACTAAACCATCGGATTGCCAAAGGATTTTCAATGGATTCAGAATCTCAATTTATTTATCGTTTGAAATAACAATATGTTGAAAAACAAATAGAATATTATTTCATCATAGCAAATAAATATCTATGTATGTGTATATACATATCATATAACATACTTTCAAAATTATTGAAAACTAGCATCCAAATTATGTCATTCAGCAAATCAAAATCATCCAGCAAAATCAAAATATTTCAACAAATCAAAATCATTCAGCAAACCAGAATCGTTCCATACAATAAGATTATTTCAAAAATACGATTTATTAAGTAAGGTAGATTATCTACTCACCTCCAATGTTGTAACTACACACTGGACTAAATTAGCTAGAATCTCATAGTTCGGCATTTTACGAACTTAACATATTATTAGGAACACATCTGAAGCAGAATAACAACAAAATTTGAGTTTTTCATCAATTTGATAAATAAGGATTTCTACACAATAAACTTAATATCTTGATACATGATTACTACGAAATAAATTTAATGATCTAGGATTACTCACCGGGTTCCAATGAACACACCGGTAGCTTGCCGCCGGCCGGAGTGCTCCCAGCGGCTCAAAACCCACACTGGCCGAACAGTTAGCAACAGGGAAGGAAGGAGAAGTTCCGGCTACAACCAACCTTTTACTGCCGCGAAGGAGCCACAAGGAGACCATCGGCAACCTGAGCTTGTCGATAAAGAGAGAAATCTGTTGGAAAATGAGAGAGGAACGATGGGAGAGAGTTGATTTCGGTCGAATGGAAAAAGAAGTAGAACCGGAGGGAGAAAGGAGGGAGAAGGTGTCCGTGGGGGCTAGATACGATGGCACAACGTCAGAGATGGAGAAAAAAAAAGGTGAGAGGACGGCGAACAATCGACCGGCCGAAGAGGAAACTTCTGGGGCTGGCGTGAAGGAGGGATAGCCAGTTGGAAAAAAATACTGCTAGGGTGATTGGCTACCGACTGGGTCAATTTTTCAAAATTTGCAATATGGCCCCTAAAGTTTGGGCCAACTTACACAAGGTTCCAACTTCAAGAAATTTTTTCAATTTAATCCCTGTCAAATTTTTAATTTAGTCCTTATATTTCAAGTGTTACACATTGATAGAAAATGATAAAGGAGATAAAAAAATTAATCATAATTGAATTTTAAATTATCTTATTACTTGATTTAATACAAATTGATAGTGAAAATTTAATTATAAATTATTTTAAATTTTGAAATGTAATTACATAAAATAAAAATATAAGAACTAAATTATAAATTCAATAAAATTATAAAACCATAATTTCTATTAATCCTTGTATAATTTCAAAATTATATTAATTTTTTAATTTAAATCAATATCAATCATGATATTGAATTTAAACATAAATTTTATTTTAATAAAAACTTACATTACAAATTTTCTCATATTTATATTAAAAAAAAAATCATTACACATACCTAGATTTCCAAGTTGTTATATTTTGCAGCAGCTATGAGAACCTAACAGTGCTTTCTTAGAGAATTGAATTTGCAATACTGACGGCGAGGGAAGAGGCCTGGCCTCGTGAAGCCCTCCTTTTGTCCTCTTGTACCTCGATCTTAGTCCTAATTAAATTATGAATCTCGTATTCTGGATAATACACGCATCTCAATGACGCTATTGGGCATTCAGCCGCACCAAGCAATAGATACTCAGTTTAGTTTTTTATCAAAATTTCGTTCCTTCACACTTCTTCTGTTCTCAAGTCAACGGTTTTTGAACACAAAAGAATTTAAGCCTACGCACTCATTCGATGGTCATCTTACTCATCTAATAGTGATTTTACATCTTCAGTTTTTTTCTGGATAAGTTTCTATCATTGATTTAGCAGCTTTAAACTTGTCATAACCTTATGATATCATATATTAATTATTATCTTTCTGGACAACTTAATTCTAAGATATTTTATCTCACGATGAATAATCAATATCTACTTCTTAGTAACATGAATCGCTCAAAATCTCAAATTGGATTAGGGGGAAATTAGCATATACAAATCCAAAACAAATTCGACAAAAAACCAAGGTGATCGCATCCAGATTTTCCTCACAACAAACCAGATTCAAAGCCCTGATTATTATTATTATTATTATTGATCAACTTCATCCATTTTCTAAGAATTCCATTTTTTGTCATCTTGACCTGACTCGGGGCTGCTGTCATAGGTGATAGAAACTTGCCACACCTTAATTTCTCCATCAAGCGAACCACTGAAGACTGAAACGCTACCATTTGGAGAAGCTTCCGATTCTTGAATGGCCGCCAAGGACTTCACCGGCTTCCGATGGCCAGCCAGAACAGTAAGGCAACAGTAGCTTGCATCATGTCCTCGTCTCCATATCCTGACTGTCCGATCAGCTGACCCACTGATCAATAAATCAGAGACGTTGATCAAACACAGTATGGCTTTTGCATGGCCTCTCAATGCTCCACTCACCACCATATGATTCGCACTGTCCTCTCTCTCCCACACCAATATAGAACGATCGCAAGCCCCGGAGAACAACACCGCTCCGTCGTCGTTTAATGCCAAGGCATTCACGGCCGACTTGTGTTTCTCCAAGGTCGCTATCAACACATGACGTTTTTCTCCAAACGGCTTGCTCCAAACCCGTATCCGTCTGTCGGCGGATCCAGTGTAAATGGTTCCATCATTGGATACAACGACAGCGTTGACTGCGTCCTCATGAGCTTTCACAGACTCCACGCAACGCAGATCAGAAGCTCTCCATATCTTCAAGCTCTTGTCCCAAGAAACCGAGTAGATCATGCCATTATGAACTGCGAGTCCAGCAACAGCATCAACGTGTTCTATCCAGAGCCGTTTCTTGTGACGACGGACGTTGACGTAGTTACTGGGTAGAATGAAGAGCCGTAAGCGGTCGTTGAGAGTGGGAAGAGTGGTTGACAAGCGGTGAATTTTATCCGGCAAAAGCTGCCACACTCTGATCTTACAGTCCTGGTGGGAGGTGAAAACCATTCCATTACAGAAACTTACGGCCTTGATGGAACCGGTGGAGGAGTCTTGACCGTTAAAGGAGTAGAGATTCTTGCACGTGTAACGATCATAGACGTGGATTTCATTGGCTGACGAGGCATAGAGGACGTCGCCGTGGAGCGATAAGCAGGTAACCGGGCGTGATGGTTGTGGAGTGAGGGAGGCGATGCCGTGTTGAGAGACAGTGAAATTTAGGCTTTGTAGTGAAAGTTTCTGGAGAGAGGGGACGGATGGCAGGGTCTGGATGGAGAGGCTTTCATGGATGCTGGTGGTTTCCCTAGAGGACCAGGTTGATGAAGAAGTTGCATCGGAGGAGCTGGTGGTATGGGAATCTATGAGTTTGGAAGATGCCGACCGGCGAGGCTTGGGTAATGGGATGGTTGATTCGTCTGTGGATGTGGATGTGGCTGTGGCGGTGCTGCAATTGGCGGAGCATGGGTTTATCCATAAGCGGATCCTCATGGCAGAGAGAGAGAGAGAGAATTTGATAAGATAGAGAAGTGAAGGTCGATGGCAAGTAGATAGAGAAGAAGACAATAAAGAGGTGAAAGAAGAGCAAGGTAGATCCGAGGTTGGAATGGAACGGGGGCGATTACCTTTTTTAATTGGTTCGAAGGAAGACGAGAGAGGAATGGCCAATTTGGGTGAATATATTAATTGGAGGAGAATAGTGTAGTGTGTTGTAGAGAGGGGACAATTTTCTGGTACGTGTGGGACCATCATGGTGTACGATTGGGTTTGATGATTGACGTCTGGAGAAATTCTGATATTTGAAGCTCTATATGTACCTCAGACTTCACGATTGGTGGCACACATGCAGGAGAGTACCGTGTAACACTGTTAAAAATTGAAAAATATAATTTATATATATATATATACACATAATCCAAAAGAAAAATTGACAACTCCCACCTAAATACGCGTTGACAGTAATATTCATCTTGCTCTTGGTTTGTACAGCGAGGCCGTGGCTGCATCCAAGTCATTGCCATTTTGGTTTGTTCGCTTCCATCTGCAATGCTTTTTGGGATAATCCAATCAGAACAAACAAACCCGGCAACCACAATAAATGCAAAATGGAATTTTTCGTCCGCCGTATCCTTATTAGGATAGCAAGAAAATGACCTTTGTCTTCTTTTTCTGAGAAAGTATTATTGGTGTATTTTTAAATTATTACTTTTCCAACATATTGCATTTTCAATATTAATTTATAGGTATTTTATAAATGTTAAACAGGCATAAATTAGATCCATGTACTTAACCTCACACTAAAAAACTAATGACATGTGATTGTGAAATACATATTAGAATTTTTTTTTAAGTATGCTACTATAGTTTAATTAAATTCTATGTTATTGGAATAAATAACATATAGGCTGTTGATAAACTTTAGTGATGTAAGTCTTGTTACTGGGCCAATGATGATGAGCCGATTGACCTAATAGGATTACAATAAAGCATATTCCTATTTATATTTTAGTAGAGCTGTAATTGTCCCATTAAAACTTTAAATACAGTTTTTCTTCTTTCTTTTTTTTATTAGGATTATAAAGAATAAATCTGCTAAAGAAATCTCTAATAAGATACTACCTACTAAAGAGTGCTTTGTACTATCATGAATTCTCGCATTATGTCAAATATGATTTCATTACTATCAAATAAATTATATGTACAAATTTAATGCATTGTAACATGATTCAATAGTTCTGTCAATTTGACTATTATGAATTTATCCTATTTTCAATAATTAATATCAGAGTCTAATTTTTTTTCTTTCATGTTACAAGATTCAAATTTGTGAAATTTTTTTGTTTAATAATTTTATGTAATTAAATTGTTAAAAATCCATAATACTAAGAAAAATTATGGGTTAAACATTAATTTTTTTCGCCTCTTCTATATTATTTA
Organism: Saraca asoca; assembly: GCA_026873985.1. Taxonomy (NCBI): domain Eukaryota; kingdom Viridiplantae; phylum Streptophyta; class Magnoliopsida; order Fabales; family Fabaceae; genus Saraca; species Saraca asoca. The sequence continues at coordinate 1,065 of JANHAO010020546.1, read as the reverse complement.
ATTGCATAAATTGATTATAATCTTTATGAATTTTAATATGCAATTATGAATTGAATTAATTTATTTTTTTCAAAAAATTTGATTTCTTAAATTTGAATAATTTAAAGGGATATTTTTCAAATCAATTTATGATTTGATCTCAAAAAGATGTGATATGCAAAATGCACAAATTAATTTGAACAAATATTGTTTAAAACTGAATTTTTTTTAAATTCATTTTTTTATGGTTACAGGAAGATTGTTTTGTCAAAATTTGGCCTGACTATTGGAGATTTTTCAAATTAATTCATGATTCTATACTAAAATAATTAAACAAAAAAATCTAAATCAATTTCTGAAAATTCAACCACAATGGAGATTTAATACTTTTCCTATTAAAATTGCATTGATTTTTTCAATGATTTTGTGAAATTAATAAGGGAATTAATTTTAGATAAATTTGGGTGGAGAAATCCACACAAAACTATTTAAAATATGGCTAAATTGAATAAGTTTCCAAATTAAGTTGCGTTTAATTATATAGTTGGCTACTTAAATTAATGGTTTGTTGGGCCAAGTGCTATCATAGACATAGAAGATGGCAATAAAACTTATATTACTATTCTCCACTCTCTGAGCACTATTTGTAGTAATTTTTTCAAATTTTTTTAAAAATAAAAATATTTTATTTATTTTTATCTAATTTATTTGAGTAATTATTTAATATTATTTGGGGTTAAAAATTTCGTTATGTGTTTGCAACATATTGGAATACTATTTGTAATTTTTTTATATTTTTTTGAAAATAATATTATTTTAATTATTCTTTTTCAATTTATTTAATTACTATTTTGATATTATTTTAGTCTGCAAATTTTTGTCTATGATTCCTACATATTGCTCTATTTTCTAAAAATTTTCTAGAATTTTTTGATACTATCTTGTTAGTATTTAAATTTTGCATGCTAACATGCATAGAATTATGGTTATGTAGAAATCATGGGCCTGTTTGGAAGGCTGTTTTTTAGTTTTTAAAAACAGTTTTTTTGAATTTTTGTTTTACAAAAATAAAAAACCTTGTTTGGC
>JANHAO010020545.1:0-12806 GCA_026873985.1 Saraca asoca | reverse complement strand
GTACACAATTTAAAATATAAATGAGCTTTTTCTAAACTGTACATAACTTTAAAATATTCAATACCGTTTAGAATTTTCTATAGTAGTATATATCTGAATTTATGTTTGTCTTACAATATCACAACCTTACTATGACTATCAATTTTTTGTTAAATTGTTCTTTTCTTATAAAATTAAATAAATATGTGTTAAATAGTTACAAATTTATCTAATCTGTGTAACTTATGCAACTAAAAGAGCACAAATAAAATTGAAGATTAGATAATTTTATAACTATTTAACACATATAACACACGTAATATGATATCATTTAGTTTCACTACTAGTAAAATCCCTTCAATTGGAATTTGTTAGACGTCCATATCATTTCGATGTTAGTTTCAAAACACTAACCAACAGAGAATAGAGATATATGCTGAGAATCTGAATGGCTAATAATGGGATTAGAATTTTTTGAAAATTGGTGAATCAATTTGGTATTGCTCTCACGTTTCACATTGAAATGGTGCTTTACTTCTAAGATGTCTACGCCTCAAGACACTTTAAGTAAAAATCAGCCAGTCTTGGGTTTGAGGGATATTTCAGTATTCCTAATTAACCACAACTCATCCATTTCTTCTTCAACATCGTCAATTTGTATCTCTACTTTTCATCTTGTCATGGAAAGGGATTTGTTTCCAACATTCACAGATGGAATGCTTAAGTTTGAGAATATTCAAAATTTTTGATAAGTTGGTTCGCTTCTATACATGAGTCTAATTGAAAATCACATGAAGATTATAAAGAAAAATAGGATTTTGGATTCTATCTAGTTGGTCAACAGCCCTTTAGTGACTAACTAATCGGTTCGTGACCAAAATAATTAAGCAGAGGGTATGGGCAGCGTGAGAAAAGAGGAAATTAAGGCAAAAGAAAGTGGGAGAAAAGAAAAGAAGAAGGGGAAAAGGAGAACGCAAGGAACCACTAAAAAAAAAACTCTTAAAATTATGACGGTTACATAGTGTATATAACGACAGTTTGAACCGTCGCATAATACAATGGTGGTGGTTACGAGAACAGTTAAAAAATATGGCACTAGGTCAACATTAGTGACGGTTAAACAAAACTGCTGGAAAAACGAATTTTAATGGATAATTTAGCATCAATTAATTAATTGCCGCTAATTTTTTTAAAAAAATTTATAATTTAATTTAATGACGGCTATTTAACTGCCTCAAATATTTTTTAAAAAATTTACAATTTAATTTAGAGACAATTAATTAACCGTTTCTATTTTTTAATTTTATATTTAATTTTACGTTGGTTCTTTAATCGCCACTAAATTTTTGTAATATTTTTTTAAATTTCAAGCAATTTAATCTATTCATTCCATTAATTAATAACACTAATTATCCTTGTAAAATAAAAATACAAATCCATGATATAATAAAAATGATATTTATTCAAATATAATAAAAATGAAATTCATTCAAATAAAATTTTCAAATATACAACCAAAAGTTATAATATCAATCGACTTTTACATTTCAATCAAAAACTGTTTAAAACCAAAAATATAATAAAACCTAAGATGATTGGCCAGGATCAATGGCATTTCTATTTTGATTGCTCCCTCCTAAGGATCTTCTTGCATATACAGGTGAAAATTGATCTTCCAAATTAACATCAACCATATCTTGAAAAGGAAAAAAAAAAAGAACATCTCAGACTGAGGAATGACTTAAAAATCCAGACATGCAAAAATAACTGTTCAATTGTGCTATAGTTTAGCAAAATTCTAGTTTGAAAATAACAATTCAATGACCTATAAATTAACATAATTATACCATAGTTTGGCATACATATGCAAAAACCAAACATCATATTGGTCCAATTATGCAGAAAAACAGTGTTATGGTTGGTTTTTGGTATAGGAAAATAGGCAGGAGTGGGCCCAATAAAACAAATCCAATCGAGAAAGGCCTTGAATCATTCAGAAGTGTTAAACCTACAAAAAAGGGGAAGTCGGCTCGCGAGATGTAAGGCGAGCTCAGAGACAAAAGTTCGCACTTGCCAGGTGGAACTAATCTCAGGTCGTCAAGAGAGGCGAGTTGTATCTAGGATACTCACCCTACAAGCTTAGGGATCAGTTCACAATACCACAAATCACATGACCTATGTCCTAGTCAAATGAGTGACCTCCGATCCCAAGGTACAGGCAGGTCTAATAAGTAATTAAGGGCATATCTTCCTAGCTAGCAAACCAACCTCCAAAGGGAGGCACCCATCTACAGACCTCATAAAGTAGAATCAAGGTTATTTATACAAAATAGCTATACGATGTAACTAATATACAAATTAAAAAATTTCCATTGTAACCTCCCCTATTTCTATAAATAGGGGTCAGTCCATTGTAAAAGGGGGACTTCAAAAAAGGAGAGGTGGAAGTTTTGCAAAAATATTGAGAGAGAGGCTTGAGGGAAATCTTGCATACTGTAACCCCGCTTATCTGAATAGTGAGAATCACCGCCTTAAAGGGAAATACAATCAACGTGAACATAGGGGTCAAACTGATTTTAGCCGAATCATGATAAAAATGCTCCTGGTGTCTATTTTCCTTCTTCTTCATTCTTTTTCCTATTTGATCACACACGCACAGTTCACATTTCGGGTGTTTACTAAGATCTTGATCCGTAAAACCAGATTTTACCGTCAACATTTTGGCAGTAGAAGGAAAGCCCTCGAACCTCCGAGCTGTTCTCCCTCCATTCTTTGTGATTCGCTAAGCAGCTGTAATGGTAGAAGGAAGAATAACCAAGAGTGTTGATGTTGTCGCTAGCCAACCCGAGGATCATGTAGAACAACGAGAGTTATCAATGAGGGGCTCAGCCTTCCCGGTTGTAGGTGTATCTACTGTCCCTGTGATGGATGCTGTTGATAATATGGCACCATCAGCCTCCTGCAAGCCTATTGTTCTAGAGATTGACGGAGTTCAGACCTGGCATTGGCGTTAGGAAGCTCTTGAAAACATGGTGAAAGAAACGGTTGAAGCGATTAGGCCGATAGCTCAGGCATAAGTCCAAGGAGTGTGAAAAGAGGCTCAAATCATAATATTGGAGGGGCCAACGTATTAATATGGCTTATCCATCTCACTTATAGGAAATTTCAGAAGTTTGATGACTTCATAAAAGCCATGGCCAACAGTGATCCCGGAGCCCGCGTCACTCGAAAGGCTCGGACAGTTCCAACCAAGGACATCTCCTAAGTTGCTATTCTCGCAATCAAGAGAAAGACAAGGGCCATCGATCTTTCGACCATCGGTTTGGAGCACATGACCCGATGGTAGAAGAACTCCTCCGGAGGGTAAAACAATTGGAAGAACGTCCCCAAACCCAAGACAGTCGAGACCGCTACGAGGAGAGGACTCCATTTACCAGCGAGATAGAAAGGCAACCTCTCCCTCACAAACTAAATATCCCCGTAGTCTTGCAATACAGTGGGGACAGCGACCCTACGACCATCTGGATGCATTCAATACTCAGATGGATCTCTAAATGATCAGCCCATTAGTCAAGTGTCGTATCTTCTCAGCTATGTTCAGGGATATACCTCAAACTTGGTTCAAAAATCTCTTGGCCTGTAGCATTGGCAGTTAGGAAGAATTCCAAGAAAGATTCGTTAGCCAATACAAGGCATTAAAAAGGCAGCTTACGCCACCTTGCCATTTTGCAATCGTCTTCCAGCAAAAAGGCGAACCGCTGAAAGACATGTTGTTCAATTCAGGCATGAAATTAACAACATGGAGAAACAGTTCAATGATAGTATCCTGATAGTGATCTCTGCGGAACTCCACAAGGATGGGAAGCTATATGAAAGCATTTACAGATCCCCAATCAATAGCTTGGAAGAGTTCTATGAGCAAGCCGCCAAAGAGATTAGGTGGGAGGAGACCTTTAGCCTAAAAGAGATCGATTGGGGAGATGTGAGTAATGTCTCCCGCGACAACAAGCGAAGAAACTAGGTTAGTGATCTTGGCCTCCGAACCGCAGAAAAGGCTAGGGCCGAACGACCTCAACATCGGGGTCGCTTTGAAGCTTATTGTGTCCTTTCAAATACTCAAGACAAGATTTTTACAGCTAAAAAAGATAAAGAGGACTTTGGGAGGCCTCTACCCCTTACAACTCCCCAATAGGTTCAGAGGCAACAAAAGTAAATTCTGCGCCTATCACAACAGTATCGGGCATCATACCTCAGAGTGTTAGACACTCAGGGATGCCATAGAAGACCTCATCAGCAAGGGTCACCTACAAGTGTATGTGGTGGAGCCTTCGGGACGGTAACCCTCACGCCCCCGTAGGACCTTACCTAAGTATAGGCGTTCATAATCAAAACTACTTTTCATTTCTGTAAAATGATTTAGAAATTAATGAACATATTTTGAATCTCTACACTAATCTTTGTATGAAAGTTTTTAGTAAATTACCATGTAAGAAAGCAAGCTATTTTGGGACTTGATCAGGTCCAGTCGCTCGTGACCCCACTTGGCTACAAGATAGTCACTCAGTTACAAGATAACCACCCGGCTACAAGATAGCCACCTGGTAACAAGATTACCACCCGGTTACAAGATAACCACCCAACTACAAGATAGCCACTTAGCAACAAGATTTTCATTCAGGATGATTACCCGGCTACGAAGCAATAGCTCAAACACAAAATCGCCCTCACTCTGGCATGAGATCATCAATCTTTCTGTAAACCAGACCGCTATCTCAAGCATATGTGTGGACAACTTCTAAATGACATGAATATTCTAAATTGCCAATTTGCAAACTGAGGCACTTGGTGTTTATCCTAGCACCATCTCTCTAAATTTGGCACAGGATTGTCAACTAATCAATAAGATCACAATAACCGTAGCTTTCATGTGACTAATTGCTCGCAGCTCTTATGTGACCAAATGCTCGCAGCTCTCATGCAGCTAATTGCTCGTAGCTCTTATATGGCCAAATGCCTGCAGCTCTCATGTGGCCAAATGCCCACAACTCTCATGCAGCCTATTCAAGATTTTCTAATTCACACTGGTCCGCATACCTAAACACTTGGCTTTAAATTTTATTAACGACTCGTTATTAAAGTTTATTACCCAAAATGGGTCCATACGGCTGATTGGCTGTTCTATATGGCGTATATCCTTTTAGGCCATCAATTATTGTATTAAATCCATCCTTTGTTATTTATTAAGGTCGATTGACTTACCTAACATTCATCTTACCTAATATATGTTGAGTTGTTATTTTGCAGGAAATCATTCACAGTGACTTGTGTAAATTATGGAGAGCATCTCATATGATAAATGCAAAAAAAAAAAAGGAAACAGAACTATTCAGCACCTTTTGTTATGAGGTGAATCTATGAAAAATCCAAAATCAAATACAATGTCTAAAAACAAGGCCCAAAATAAAGAGTACAAAATTGCAAAGTCAATTTCCAAAGAGACTAATTTTGGGAAACCGGGTTCTGATGAGAAGCAGGCTTGATGCTTGGGGAAAACGGAATGTCCCTTGTCGATCATCTAAAGGCTCCGCAACCTGCAGACCGATTTCTTCAACAACAGCACTCTTAGTAGGAGGGTCTTGGCTTGTGGATGCCATACTTTTGCTAGAAGATCTAGCTCTAGCAGCCTTCTTCTTAAAGCCCTCGACGGCATCCAAGGCCTCCGATCCGAAGAAGGAAAGATCTAGATTTAGGTGTTACTTCCAAAAAGTGTACAAGAAGAGGGAACTTATCTTAAATTTTGCATCCTTTACTGCCTTCGTGATCTGCTCCACAATTTCAGCAATGATCCGATCGACCTCTTCTTGCTTTAAGATGGTCTCTTTCCTAGCCACCTCAAGTTCAGCTTTAACAACCTCTTCCTATTGTGCAACAGCTTCGAACCTTCGTGTCACCGAGTCAAAGCCCCGAAGCACTATCTCCCAGTCTCTTTTCATTTTGGCCAACTCCTTAATGGCTTTGCTCAGCTCTAATATAATAGCCTCACAATCTGCCACCTCACGAGCTTGAGCCTCTTCAGCCTCTTTTCGAGCAACTTTGGCTTCTTTTGCCCTACTCTCCATCTCTAATGCCTTGGTGGTCGCAACAGCCAAGTCCTCCACTAGCCTAGCATTCGTATTTTCATAGGACTAGCGCATTTCCCCCATCTTCACTGCTCCCAACAGACCCTGAAAGGTGAATCAAGTTAAACCTTGGAAAAGCAAAAAGGAGATAGAATGGCAAAAACATAACTTACCAGCAAGACTTCGCGTGTGGTGAAGCACATCAACCCTCCGCTCAAGATTTCCATTTCCAATGGTCGAGGGCTAGAATGAGATCTTAGGACATCCTGCAAGTTCTCCCGAACAAAATCAAAATATCCTTGCATTCCAGGGCTAAGTCCTGGTTGATGCTCTTCTACCGCCTCCTCACAAGCCGTTCACCTTGAACCACCAGCAATCTGCTTCCCCTTACTTATCCTTCATTTCTTGGTAGAGGGGTTAGATGAGCTCGTAGCTCTAACCACCTCGATCACTTCATGAGGAGGGGTAAGAGTTGGCTCTAGAAGAGGTATCGCAGTCACCTCAAGGAGAGATTGGCTTGGATCAGTGGGAGTTGCCACAATAGCGAGACCAGAAGGGGTTGCAACGACCTCGAGCTCCTCAGACTCATCGAAGGGTAGGCTTTGGAAAAGAAGCTTTTTCATTTCTCTGTAATCTTTGAAGTGAGCTGGACCAATTTCCTTCACCTAACGAGCCCTGATCTTTTTGGTAAGCTCGATGTGTAACAATAGAGCCAACCCACGAGCTCGAAAGAGGTCGTCATCGAACTTCAGATCGCTCTATAAACCGCCGACAACAGCGAAACGACATAATACCTTGGCCTCCTCAGCTCCAAGTGATGGTTTTACTTTGCCAGCCCTAACTACAAAAATAAGACAAAATGTTAGAAATGAGATGCAAAATCACTAAGAGCTCGCAGGATCACAACTCATTTATCCGGTGTTAAAACAAAGTCAAAATTGTGAAGGAAATGCAAGGATGGGCATGAGATGTAGAACCAATAGGTCTTATATTGGCCAACATTCGATTTACCCTTCGTCTCTCCCTAAGGCAGAGCCCCTTTAAACTCGAAATTCTGAGCTGAAAGGTAATAGATCCCATCCGGGGAACTTGTACTTCTCGTACTGAAGAGATGGCATAAAACCTTCACGGATGGGGGAGGAAGGTTGCTCCTCAAATACATAAGTGCCAGAGAGATAAGTTGGGTATAAGAGTTTAGAGTCAACTAAGCAAGGGAAAGCTTTAGTTTATTTAACAAGTTAATGATAAAGGGATGAACCGGGAATCTGAGCCCAACATCGAGGTGATAAGGGCTGATCGCGATGAACCCTTAAGGAGGATGAGCTGTGTGGTCATCAAGTGAAGGTACCATGAGATAGCAACCTTTGGGAATATGGAAGCTTTCCGTTATGCCCACGAGCTCGCACAACTCGATGGTCGAAGGATAGTGATTGAAGACTGAGCAGTCTGAAGAACCCCTAGCGATTTGTAACCTCGCACTAGGCTCAGGATGAGAGAGTGGCCATTCAGCGACCTCACTAGCCCTAGAGGCCACTTGACTAAAGGATACCTTGTTTCCCCACTGCTAGCCAAGGATTCGAGTTCAACACTTCCTATCCGATGGCCACGGCATTTATGAGCTGCCATCTACACAAAATATGAAAGAAAAAAGGGAACTGGTCAAGCCACTGAAGGCAAACCCTTCTTAAGATAACTACTTAAATGAAATTTTCTATACAACAAACCACAATACACCCTAAGCCACCGGGATAGACATTAAAACTATCAAAGCTCGATTGAGCCACTAAATCCCTAAAAGGGAAGAAAATCCAAACTAGCAATATATAGATTGAAAACTAGCCAGCAAACTGATAAACATTATCAAACTAGGCAATACCACATTCAAAAACCCACGAAAGTAAGAGAATCGGGAAAGCTTACCATGACAAAGGAGCGAATCAGATCCCAAAATAATCGAAGAGGAGGGATATTCTGATCAAAGAATGATCGATGTGCCGCTATGACAAAGCAAGAATCAATGGAGTTAGGAGATGAGACTAGTAACTGCTGTTCGAAAAACAAAAGTACCAGTGTGTAGGAATGTGAAGGGGATAAACGTTTTGTCCCACTTTTTATAGCATCGATCGATTAACTGTTAGATTTGAAGATTAATCAATTACCCAAAATTCGATGGTTCAAAAAGTTCCCGAGATTCAGCTTTTGCTGAAATGATAATTCTAGGAAAATGTGCACATTGAATGAAAATAATGATGATGGGCATAGATAGAAAGACAAAGTAAGAATTCATATGATGACATCACACTCCCTAGCCTTAATCAATGAGCTACAACTCTCAGTTCGCTTAACTCTCAGTCCATAAAGTGAACTGAGAGTTGGAGGGCTAATGTTATAGGTGATTTTCTATATAGGACAAATAAGCGGGAGTGGGCCCAATAAGACGAATCCAATCAAGAAGGGCTTCGAATCATTTAGAAGTGTTAAGCTTGCAAAAAAGGGGAGGATGGCTCACTAATCGCGAGCATAGGATGCAAGGCGAGCTTAGAGACAAAAGTTCGCACTAACTAGGCGGAAGTAATCTCAAGTCGTCAAGAGATGCGAGTTGCGTCTAAGGTACTCATCCTGCGAGCTCAGGGATCAGTTCACAGTACCACAAATCACATGACCTATGTCCCAATCAAATGAGTGACCTTCGGTCCCAAGATATGGCCAGGTCTAATCAGTAGTCAAGGACACATCTTCCTAGCTAGCAAACCAACCTCCAAAAGGAGACACCTGCCTGCAGACCACATAAAGTAGAATCAAGGTTGTTTGTACAAAAGAGCTACATGATGTAACTAATGTACAAATTGAAAAATTACCATTATAACCTCCCCTACTTCTATAAATAAGGGTCAGTACATTGTAAAAGGGGGACTTCAAAAAAGGAGAGGTGGAAGTTTTAGAAAAATACTAAGAAAGAGGCTTGAGGCAAATCTTGCATACTATAACTCCGCACTCCGCTCATCTGAATAGTGAGAATCACCGCCTTAAAGGCAAATACAATTAACATGAACGTAGGGGCTAATCTGACTTTAGCCAAATCACGATAAAAACATTCATGATATTTATTTTCGTTCTTCATTCTTTTTCCTATTTGTTCACACACTTATAGTTCACATTTCGGGTGTTGACTAAGATCTTAGTTTGTAAAATCAAATTTTACTGTCAACAAACAATAATTCAATTATGTAGAAATTGGTCTACTTATGTAGAAAAAAATAACAATTTAATTACCCATAAATGAACACAATTATACTATAGTTTGACATACATATGTAGAAACTAAATATCATATTAGTCCAATTATGCAAAAAAACAATAATACAATTACAAAGATAGCAATTCAATTATGTAGAAATTAATCCAATTATGCAGAAAAAATGGCAATTCAATTACAAAGTCAACAATTCAATTACAAAGATAGCAATTCAATTATACAAAAATGGGTCCAATTATACAGAAAAAATAGCAATTTAATTACTAATATCTTTGATACTCATGGCCAAAGACAAAAAATAGTAATTTAAGGCATCCATATGTAGTGTTACCTACATATCTACATTAACAAAACTTTATATTTAGCAACAAATAGGAACATATCACCAAATACATGTATTCATGCAGTTGGAATAACAAATTTGACCAAGTTTTATGTATAATACCTATTAGTCAGTAGGTGGCTGACTAGACAAATGGGGTGGAATGCACCCGCTCATGGCCTTAATGTAGTCCAGAATGGCTTGCACCTATGCTTGTGATCTAACCAATTGCTCTTTATTTTAATATAGCTCTAATTTAAGCCTATGAAATTGTTCTTGGTTCACAACATTGGAGTCTGATGAACAACTGTCACCTCCTTTTTAAGAACTACTCCCATGCATATTAGTGGAATAAACACCTATACTTAGTCCTCAAACACGACCTAAATGCTCCTTCCCAAACACTTATCCAAAAGCATCGTCTGGGAAAATTATTGAAAACTATGTTTGGTCCGCTTAACTCAAGGCTTCTGGTAATTTTTCCTAAATAAACAACAAGACATGGGTATAAATATCAACTTATTACTATTTCAAAAGTAATAAAGTTTTCAACGAACCCTCACCCTTATGCTCCTTATCTCGTCATTCACATAAGAGCCATGACTTCTCCTATGAACAGCATCCCACAACTCTGCTTGTCCAATGGAACCTTATCTCTCCTTCTCCTGTCATTTAAACAAACAAAAAAAAAAGTTATTTTATAAGTAAATCTTAATTGTATTCACTTAAATTAGATGGTTATACTACCATTTCATCTTTTTTCTGTACAAATGTTTTTAACCCCACAATGTGAGGAATGGTCTACTTCTTTCTATTCCATGCATTTTTCCTGTACATTTCCTGCATAATGAAACTCAATTACTCATTCAATCATCGATATAGGTATAGTTAAATTCAATAATTTTTATATACTAGAATTAAATAAATCACTAACTTTGTATTTTTGTTTATCCCGAATCAGGACCAACCCTCTCCATTACTCTATTGTAATGCCTATGGGACAGTTTTGTTCAATATTTTACTTTAAAGTCAAGCTAAAGTCATAATATTTATTGTGTAAGGCTCCTTTAAAATCTCACCACCACTTTCCAATTATTTGTTTAGTGAGCCACTTGATCATTTCATTATTTTCAAATTTAAAATACGGTTGTAACAAAAAAAAAATCCATTAGTATCAAAATGAAATATGAATTGTAAATACCAAGATAGTTCTATTGCATATCATCACCATTTTGTTGAAGACACCATCTTTAATTGAGTCTAGTATGTTCGGCTAGCCCTCATAATCTATGGCGTATTTGGTCCTAGCTAGATGACCCATTGCACTAAAAAAAATACTTCCTTTGTCTCTTATGGGCCAACCAAGATCATCCATTCCAATTAGTACTTTCTCTCTATCCAAGCTCCAAACTTGATCAACCTAGAGCTTCTTGGCCTTAACCACATTGTCATTATCTATTGAAATAAGTACAAAATATTAGTGCAATATTAACTCAAATACATAAGAAAATGATATATTAGAGTTACTTATCACATTGCATTGCCATCCATTTCTGAGCCCACTTTTCCTAGCACCAGAAGCTTCAGCTTGCCCATCATTGATCTCATCATCCGCATGAGCAGCAAGCCCCGTGTCCTAGGTGGGCAAGATGAGTTGTATAGGCTATGCATGTATAGATTGTGTGGGGTCTGGTGAGATAGGTGGGTTGGGTGGGCTGTGAATGCTGGGACTATGCGGGTCGTGTGGAGTGTGTAGGCTAAATGGGCTGTGAATGCCAGGACTGAATGGCTCATGTGAAGTGTGTGAGCTAAGTTGATTGAATAGGCTAGGACTGTGTGGATTGAGTGGGTCATGTGGAATAAACGGGCTGGGTTAGCCGTGGAGGAGATAAGTGGGTACCAAACGCTCCCTGTGTGCTTAAATTCTTGGATGTCTTGACTTAGGCATTTCTATAAAACAAATTATAAAACAGTATGTATTAACACATTGTACAAGAATTTTAAACCAATTTCAATCGCACTGAGAGAAACCACAAATAATACAAATATACATTTAAATTCTCAAACTAAGTTTTTCCACTTTGAGACAAACCATGATTAATGACAACTTACAAATTGTGAATCTAAGTGTTTCAACGTTGAGAAAAACCTATTTCACAGTCTCATACAATATGAATCAAACAACATGTCACTACCAAAGCTGTATAACATATGATGTCATTTAAAAATTTAAACAGGAATTAGAAGGAAAAGAAAAAATGAGCAATAACTACCAAAGAAAAATTCTACTAATTTTGCTGGAAATTAAAGATTATGTTGTTTTGTTCATTTTTTGATGATTAACATAAACAAATTTTTTGTTTGGTGATTTTCTTTGAAGACTGGTTTCTTATCTTATCGATCCACTGGTTTTGTGGTTTTGTGATGAAATGTATATAACAATGTTTTAGTTAGCCAAAGTTGGAAATTTGAAGCTGCAAATTTTGTCTTCCAGATTGGATTTGATGAAATTTTAAAGCATTTCAATTTGTTATATATCATGTACTTACTTTGATGAAATGAAAGTTGCAGTTAAAAGCATTAATAAGGATGCAGAATTTGTTATATAATATGATCAGTATGTTGATGTGCAGAAAGCATGCGCATATGAATTATTGGAGGAAGGATAGAGATAGACATTTTGTTAACAGTTCTATCTTTCTACCAATTAATTTAGTTCATTTATTGTCATTGCAAAGAAAAAAATCCACCTTTTACAGTTAATAATGGAATTTTCGATTGCTGTAAGTTTATGTGTAGGTTGCTGACATAAGGGATATAGTTATATTGCCATCAAAACCATAGTTATTTACGATGCATGGCGCACCATGGTGATATGGGTTTCTGGAGCCATGGCGCATGGCGCGGCGCGCGCCATGGCGCAAGACGCAATGTTTTTTAAAATTTTATAATATATTCATTAACAATAAAAAATATGAAAGAACAAATATATGTGAAAAAAACACAACATAAAATTTAAAATTATCTAACATGAAAATCATTCAGATCCAAACATGTTAGGCATATAACATATCAAAATATAGAAAGAGTGAAAGACAACATGAAAAAAACCTAGAAACATCTAAAAATC
>JANHAO010020544.1:0-12869 GCA_026873985.1 Saraca asoca | reverse complement strand
TTATTTTAATTAATTGATTTTATTATACATTGCAATTGAATGGCTTTCAGATTGTTATGGATTTGTAGCATTGTTATGTGACAATTAGGTACTAAAAAAAAGACTGTAAAAGCTGTTCATTGACTAAATTTATGTGTCAATCAGGTATCCAAAAAAATGGCGACAAAAGCTGCTCATTAACTAAATGCTCCAACAATTTTTTTTTTCCGGATTTACCATTTTGTGACCGAAATAGCCACCGTCAATTCAGTCGCTATTTTTCAGGAGAACCATTTTGCAACCGAAATAACCAGTGCAAATTTGATCGTCGTGTATTTGCCACCGAATTAGCCACCGAAAAATCTAGTGGCAAACATTTCTACGACCGAAATTTGATGGCAAAAAACTGCCTATGCTTTCGATCGCCATTATTTAGCCACTGAAACAGCCACCGAAATATCTTGTGGCAAAACTTTAAACTGCCACCGAACTTCCATAACCTTAGTCACCGACATATGTGGTGGCCAATTGCAGCCACCAAAATAATTCGGTCGCTGGTTAGCTTGTGACTAAGCTTTTAGCGACTTTTGATTTTCGATCACAGTTCGATGGCCATAATTTTCTATGATCGAAAATCATCTTTTAGCGACCGAATTAAATTGAATTTTTTTTGTAGTGTAAGATGATCAGTCTTCAGTGACTGCAATGACATGATCAATAGAGTAGGAAAGTGAAATTGGAGGAAACAACTCAAGAACTGGTGAGGTAGAACATTAATTTTCAAAAAATAAGAGGGAAAAGGAAGGGTTTTCTCATCTAGAATGACCTTGGTGGCACTGATCATTTGATTTAAAGACTTTTTGGCTACCCAAGATCTAAAGGTTTAGAAAATAACTGGGCTTGATCATCGTTGTATTGGCAGCCATGGGAAAGTGCGCTCATTTAATGCAGTAATGATGATATGGGCAGAAGAAATAAAGAAATAAAAACCTTAATGACAACATGATACATTGCGGTCTCTAGCTTTGCTAGCAACCTACAACTCCTAGTCTGTAAAATGAACTAAAAGTTAAGAGGCTAATGTTATGTGTATTTTTTGGTGCCATACAAAATGGGCCGACAAAGGTCTAAAGGGAGATGGGTCTAGATGGAGAAAGCCCAGCTCGCTTAAAGGCTGGGGTCATAAAGTATAATCTCTAGATCACCAGCTATAAGCCTGAAGCTCAGAACACAAAATGAGGCCAAGGCAGAAGCCTCAACTCACTAGAAATGAGCCCTAGCTCACATGGCCAACAAGTCATCCCACGCGAGCTCGAGATCGCTGGACACGAGCCCAATATCGAAGGTCAGCAATGACCCCAGTACAAGGGTTCCAACTCGTGGGATGAAGTGCATCACCCGGTTAGAAGCCCATTGAGGTTAAACTCAAGGCAGACGTCCATTCACATACCCAACTTGTAAGGCCCACTCATAGAAAATAATTTACAGGAGCTAGCCTGTAGTCTATAGAAGCCAATTTGTAGAAGCCATACTTGTCAAATATATTTATTATTTTATGTAACAGATTTACAGCTTGTTAAATTATACTTGTAACCCCTAGCCTTTATAAATAGGAGGGGGGAGATCATTGTAAGGAGAGATGAAAAATACATACCATAACTCTATCAAATTTTTCATAGAAATAAAAAAATACCATGGACATATGGACCAATACTATATGGTTTTAGCCGAACCACATGAAAAAGCTTCTGGTATTCATCTTGTTCTTCCTTCTTCTCCTCGCTTTGGCTGTTTTCCTGCATTTCTACAACCGGAATGTAGCTTAGGGGTACAAAAACTATTCCTATTGACTAAGATTTGGGGCTTACCAAATTTCACCATCGACACTTATAAGGAGTGATTTGCTTAAAGAAGAACAAGGATTATAAGGCTTCTTCAAATCTCGATTGAAACTTCAAGGGATAGTGAAAAAGTAGCTCGAACTTGTAAAGCTTGAAGAACTTTAAACCATTATAAATTCTTTTGTTTGATCTCTTTACCCTTACTCTATTTATTGATGAGATTCTTGGATATATTATACTTCAATGCTTCCCTTGTTGCTTACATGCTTGAATCCTTGAAAGAATGATATCTATCTATATATATGTTTCTCAATACCTTGCCTATGCATAGTTGAATGAGTTGGTTTGCACAGGTATTTGAATTATCATATTTTGTGTGCAAACATCTTAATAAAGTTATCATGGGTTTTGAAATTGAAATAATCCTTATGGCTCCTCAAAATCAAATGTTTTTTTTTTTAAATTATAAAAGTTTTGAGAACACCTAATTTAACCCCTTAAGTGTGGGTTGCTTTGTCCTACAGATGAAGGAGATTATGCCTTTTTTACTCCCTTTTTATACAAAGTTATATTTTTTAAAATTGTCAAATGATTTTTGATTGTTAGATATAAGTAATGTAGTTAAAGAAATAGTCAATGAGAAATAAGCAAAAAAATGTTGCAAGTAAGAGATCATGGATTAAACCTAAAATGAAAGAATTCATGAAGTCAGGCTTTAGCCATAATGCATATGGAAGGGTTAATTCAGATTAGTATTTAGGAATTGTTTTACTATGTAATTATATGTTTATTTGGATTGCTATATGTGTATGAAACAAATTCTATATGGGAATGTAGAAATAGTATAAATTGTGGATTAAATTAGAAATCTCGATATTACATATGCATATGAAATCTCAATCTTACATATGCATATGAGCATAAATAGTATGAATTATGAAAAATTAATAAAACCAATTTTCTATGGTTTATGTAAATTATGATTTATGGATTCCAAAATCCTATTTTCTTAAAATATTTATTTATTTTATTAAATTATTTATATTTATGAAATTTATCAAATTATTAGATTTTATTAAAATTAATAAAATTATTACTTTAAGAGTAATATGTTTTGTCTACATAAATTTATTTTTATTTAATTACATATTATTTTATGTTAACAATTCTAGCTATTTTCATAAAAGAATATTGTCTTAAGGACAATATTTTATAATCACATCTCATCATATCAACATATAAAAATTAACGTGAAGGATAAGAATAGGATGATTATACTTATGAGGGTAGTGAAGTATGTTAAAATAAGATGAGATAAGAGAATGATGAGAGATGAAATGTGTGCACATGTATGCATGTTTATGAACTAAAAAAGGATATTGATGGACTTACATACACTAGAAAATGTACATGATGTCTCCCATATGATAAGGGGTTACGAGCAAATGATTTCCCATACAACACAGGGTTATGGGACATAGACACCCATGCGACAGAAGATCATGGGATAAGTGGTTTCAGGCACAATAGAAATGAAATGATCTTCAGGGACAAATTAAAGGACAAGGCACAAAAAGATATGAAAACTTTGCTCCCCAGTATACCTTGTTTTCAGTATAATAAAAGAGGAAATAATCTTTATATGGTCATTTGATATAACCTAATAAAGTAAGGTATGTGAGCTTTTCACAATCATTAGTAATGACTTAGGAGTGCATGGATCATATCTCCCATTATATATGATTCATGAATGAATGATATAGTAAATAAAGTTATGGATAAATTATAAGTATAAAGATCATATTCCAAAGCTTTGGAGAAGGCTATATGATATTATTTTTCTGATATATTTCAAAAATTATATTTTTCCACAATATATATATCTTATATGTTATGTGATTACACTATATGTATGACAAAGTTAGGTAGGCATTCTACAGTGAGTCGTCATACTCATCCAATTTTAGGTTAATAAATTTGAAGAGATTATTCCAATAAAGAAATTCTCTAAAGATTGCATATGTATAAAATTATGTATGCGGTTCTCTTAATTATCTTTAAGTGGTTAATGTTTGTCTAGTTAGACATTGGATCCTTAGTTATAATTATGATATGTAGAAAACATTTTATTTTAATTTTAAAAAATTATTTATTTCACATTATTTTTATTAAAATTTTATATATCATGAGTTTTTTTTAGATAAAAAATCCAAAAGATATTATTTCCGTATTATTTTCATGTTTTCAAATTATGAAAAATATTTTAATAAAAGATTACTTATGGATTCATAAATCATTACAGGGTGATTTGTGCCAATTATATCTCAAATTTTAAGATATAATATCAACAAACAACAAGCTATTGCCATGTAATCAGTGGGCAAAAGTTGGTGTGAGAGGTGTTCTCGACTAGGACACGAGTTCTTTCATGAAGCTTCTATTGCCGAAATTGACACAAGATTTTTGTATTCATCTCGTTGTGCCTCGTGTGCAACTCACTATTATTTTTTTGAGAAAACCACCATTTTAGTTCCTGAAAATAAAGGTTATATCAATTTTTTTTTTGAAAGTATGCTTTACATTAAATAAGTATCTTTTCTTTAATTTTTTCATCAAATCAGTTTTGTTGTTAGTTTTTCTATTTACAATTTGACATGACAATTTAGTTTGCTTATATGTCTTCATTTTAGTGTTTGAAATATAAAAATTACATCAGATTTCTCCTAGAGGTATATTTCACATCAAATAAATATATTTTTTCTAATCAAAGCTCACTTTTATTATGTTAATTATTTAATATGTCTTAGATAGACTATATTTTAATAATAACTATTTTAAAAATAAATAAAAGGAAAATGCACCAATACTTATAGATTTAACTTATTTTAAAATATTGTTATTAGAAAATAAAATATGTCATGTTATATCTATATTATTTAAATTTATTTTATATATTCAAGTTTAATATATTTAAAAGCATTAACACAAAATCGGAAGGTGTATTGGCTAAAAATAATTAATATGTTTTTTATTAAAGTCTTGACAAAATTGCAGGTAATCATAATATCTTTAATTTGATAATATAGCATTTGAAAATTGATATTAGAAAGGTATCGAGAAAACTTATATAATTAACTTTGATTTCTATTTTAAAATATTTTTATAAAAATGAAATAAGTAATTAATTAAATTAATACTTTCTATATTAGATCATTTGAATTTTGATATTAGAAAATTTTAAATAACAAATTTGATTTCAATTTTAAAATATTTCTGTTAAAAGATTGAAATATGTAATTAAATCAAATTTCTATATTAAAGACTTCACTTAGTTATTAAGGTATATTAATGAGAGAAAGTGTACTTTTTTTTATGTAAAATATTACTTAGTTATATTTTATAAATGTATGTTTAATATATTGATTTAAAAGCACTTACTCAAATTCATCATTAATTACATAATTTTTTAGTTTGAAATATGACATTTGAACTTTGTTATTAGAAAGAAATTGACAAAATGTAAATAACTAAATGGATTTCAATTTTGAAATATTTCTACTAAAAGAATGAAATATGTAATTAAATCCAATTTCTAAATCAAAATCTTGACTTTTTTTTCAAGGTATATTAATTAGAGAAAAAGTATTTATTTAATGATAAATATATTTTTAAGGAAAATTTGATGTGAATTTTATCTTTCAAGGATTAAAATGAAGACACATAAATAAACTGTTGTGCGTATTTTTAGAATCGCATAAATTGGTTGATAAAAGCCCAATAGATAGATGCAGCTAATATAGGTCCAGCTCACCCAAGATTGAGGTCGTTAGACTAAGACATCAGGTTGCTAAATACGAACTAAGATCACTGGTCAACACAGGTCAAAGCAGCCACCACAGGTCGTCGAAAACAAGGATCAACTTGCAAATCAGAAAAATGCATCCATAACTACCAATCCAAGGAAATCTGTTTAGTTTTCTACTTTAATAGGAGTTTGTTATAGTCATCAACTGTTATCTATTGTATAATTCTAATCAAGTCATAATACTTATCGTTATAGATTTATATTCAAACTATAACCCCCCAACCATTATAAAAGGGGATGAAATTATTGTATATGATACGATCAATCATCAGATATAAAATACTCAGCAAAAAAGTAATAAAAACCATGAATATAAAGGTCAAATTGACTTTAACCGAACTATATTAAAAACTTCTACTATCTCCCTATTTTTTCTTTTTCTTTCTTTTTCCTTTCATATTCAATCTGCAGTTTGGGGTTCAGAACTTAGATTGATCGGATTCGACCGTCAACACAAACTAAATTGTTCTGTTAAATTTTTAACGAAGAAATTAATAATATGATTGATTTGATATAAAAATTAAAGAAAAAATATTCATTCAATATAAAACATATTTTTGAACGAATTTTGATATAGTTTTTATCTTTTTTGGAATCAAAACGAATGGGCCTATGCTAGGAAATACATTTCCAAGAATTTCTCTAGCTTACAGGCACAAAATAACTTTAGGTACAGTGGAAAGTGCAAGTGCACTAAAGTATATATATGACATGATAGATGGGAGATTGGGAATAACTGTAGTATTACACCTTCATTCATTAATCAATTAATTTTATTTAAACAAAAATAACCACTTTAATTAGTAACTAAATATAGTGCTAATCTCATTAAATTTCAATCAACCCAGATTTTTTCTTTTAAGAATAATATGTCTATTAATTGGTGCATGCATGCAGAAATGAACCTTAAAAAGATAGTTAACGTGGTTTATCATCTTATCAATACTCTATTTCTGTCCTAAAAACTTATTGTAGTTAGTAACAAAAAGCTGTTCCTAAATTAGTATTAAGGTCCCAAAAAAAGAACTCCTGGACGCCCTCCAATTTAGAGGCACTTTCTAACAATTAATCTTGCACTTCAATTATCAACGTCCAATCTTACCTTTCCTAACCCCTAAAAGCCAAAAATAAAGAAAACCCTCCTCACTTAATATCCTTCCCATTTGGCCAAAATTTGAATTACAGATTCTCAAAACTTAGAAATGGCTTCTTGGTCTTCTTCTTCGCAGGCTTCCACGTTCATAGCAGCCATTGTTTTCTTCATCTTAGTCTGTGCCCCACAGATTGTGCATGGCTTGAATGATAAAAAGGTGAAGCATGGCTTGAATGATAAAAAGGTAATAGACTCACCATTGCTGACGCAAAAACTGCCCACCAATCGCACCATCAAGGTGGATATCAACGGCAATGGCGACTTCAATTCTGTTCAAGCTGCCATTGATTCCATTCCTGAAGGAAATAGTAATTGGGTTATTGTTCATCTTAGAAAAGGTGTTTACAGGTATGTATAAGTTTTTTTTTTTATTATTATTATTATTATTATTATTATTATACAAGAGAAGATATTAATCTTGTCATATATGCAACAAGAATAAGAAATTTTAAACTAAAAATAAAATTAGAATACGGATCATATCATCTGATATGATTGTAATATTATGATTGTAATGTTTATATTACAATCATATTTTGAATTGTAATAATTATTATTTTTTATATTATTATCTAATTTTTTTCAGACAATGACAACGACTGTTTTATAATGATTATATGGAAATGATAAGAACAAAAATTTTTAAGGAAAGGTATATATATATTTTTTTGAAGTTGTCAATGCAAAACTGCTCAGCATTTTTGTTGAGACATCAGTTTTTTTTTTTGCAGAGCACGACTCCCACTTGTTCCTCCTCCACCTAAAAATAGGGATTTCTATACGAGTCTTTTTCTTTATATAAGATATTTAAGTTATGTCTCGATACTTATTTAAGAAAATTCATTTTAATGTGTACTTTTGCAATGTGAAATTTTTTTATTGAAAGTTATAATTTTTATAAAAAAAATAATTTTTTATGTAACTTTAAATGATAAAGTTGTAATTTTTTATATATTTATTACATACAAAATTTTCGTATATTCCCAAATTTTTATAAACAAAATTCAAGATTTTTTATAAAAATTATAACTTTTTTATAATTTTTACGTTAAATTTTTATAAAAACCTATAAAAATTTCAATTACAAATCAGTGCATTATCCAAATTTTATCATAATGAACACTATTGCTGTGTTGGCATTTTGGTTTTTTTTTTTTTCACTGCAATTCACATCCAAGAAGCTAATAGAACTTAATCAGCAAATTGTTAATGCATTTTTTTTTTTTCATTTTGAACATGAGCAGAGAAGCAGTGCACATACCTAAGAGTAAGCCTTACATATTTATGAGAGGAAATGGTAAAGGAAAAACTGCCATAGTTTGGTCAAAGAGCTCTTCTGACAACGTTGCCTCAGCTACCTTCAGGGTCGAAGCCAAAAACTTTGTTGCTTTTGGAATTAGCTTCAAGGTCCATTCTTTATGTACCGTGCTAATTTTTATATAAAATATATAATTAACATATAACTCTAATGCATGATTCAAAATAATTTCTAATTTTTTTAATTAATTGAGAGAATAATTTACATATATTTATTTATTTTGGTGATACAGAATGAAGCACCAACAGGAATTGCTTATACCTCTCAAAATCAATCAGTAGCTGCATTTGTGGGTGCAGATAAGATTGCATTCTATCATTGTGCATTTTACAGCACTCACAACACTCTCTTCGATTACAAAGGTAGACATTACTACGAGGCTTGCTACATCCAAGGCTCAATTGACTTCATATTTGGCCGTGGCCGATCCCTCTTTCGTGTAATTAATCTCGCTCTTTTCAACCTTTTTTTTTTTTCATTGTCAAGATTTTAAATTACAATTATGATAGAGAAGTATGTTTATTAGATAATATAATTGCAATTGTGAGATTAATACAAGTGAAATTATGATTTTTCACTATAATTTAAAGGTTTAATTATAATTTTAATTTCCCTAATACATAGATAGTTTGTATTTGATTTCCATAAATCTAATATTCTATTTTAATTTTTCTAACATACAAATTGAGCTAAATCAGGTTCACATTAATCACTTTTGTAATGTTACTGATTAAAAATTATAATTGACATATAGAGTTTTAATGAAACTCTATGTTCATAATAATAAGAAAGGAAATTAGTAAGTCACATGATATTAATGATTAAATTAGGATGTTTTCATACTATAAATGAGTTATGTAATTTGTAATTTTCTAACATGATAAGGATAATTTAACTAACTTTTCTTTCCAGTAATTACTAACTTATACTCTCATGTGAACTTTGCATGTTAATTAGAATTTTTTGTATTTAATTTGATGAAAGTTATTGATTTGTTCCTAATTTATTTCAATCTGTACATTAGAAGGGCAAAAATAGAATATTATATTTAAGAGGAATCAAATACAATCAAGTTTTACATTATAATTAAGCCTAATTTAACATGCATCAATTATGAATTGTATTTTGAATCATGCAGGACTGTGAGATATTTGTGATTGATGATAAAAGGGTGAATATTCATGGGTCAATCACAGCACAGAATAGGGAAAGTGCTAATGAGAACAGTGGATTTGTGTTTGTGGAAGGCAAGGTTTATGGCATTGGTGGTGTGTACTTGGGAAGGGCTAAAGGTGCTTATTCTAGGGTCATTTTTGCACAAACCTACCTCTCAATGACTATTGTGTCTCAAGGATGGACCAATTGGAGCTACGTTGGCAGCACGGAGTAAGAGAATATTCCCAACTTATCCATTATACATTAAGTGGCCTGTTATACACACAATCGATTCTTTCATAATTCTTCGAGATATTATGATTTAATTTTTCTAAAATAATCCTATATGTTTTAAATTGACCTAACCTAATTATAAATAGATTGTATTTATATATATGAATTGATTAAATAAAATTATCATATTTAAAATTAAGAGCATTCAAACAATCTAATCCCTAAATGTACATTCAAGATGTGTATTATTATTAATAAAAAGCATGTATTTGCATTAATTGTGAACTTAATGAAAATAGTAGTAACTGTGGGAAGGGAAATTGCAGAAATCTATTCCATGCGGAGTACAAGTGCCATGGACCTGGAGCAACTTCTAAAGGACGTGCTTCTTGGTCGAAGCAGCTTGATGAAAAAGAAGCAGCTCCTTATCTAACAATTGATTACATTGATGGCAAGAACTGGTTGCCTGCATGGCTGTAAATATATATAATCACATTCAGCATAAGCAATTATGTGCAAATTCAAATTTATTCTTACTGCCGACAACAATGATAGATGAATATATAATTATAAATTAAAATAGATCTTCCAAGATTGACAACCATATGTAGCTGGATATTGTTCTTATTATGAAAATTCTGCATTCTAGATTCACTTTTTATGCTTTAGATACAGATAGAACCTGGTTTGTTAAAACTGCTTTTCCAGAAAGTACTTATGATTTTATTTAAACAAATCAGGAAAATGCAGTTTATATATATGTATTATTAGTTTGCTGCTTTGTGTGCATACTAGTTGCATTATAGACTGCTTTATTTGTTGTACGCA
Organism: Saraca asoca; assembly: GCA_026873985.1. Lineage (NCBI taxonomy): Eukaryota > Viridiplantae > Streptophyta > Magnoliopsida > Fabales > Fabaceae > Saraca > Saraca asoca. The sequence continues at coordinate 2,496 of JANHAO010020544.1, read as the reverse complement.
GTAAGTTGAAGTTCATATAAATAAATTAAGCTAAAGAAGAAGACATAAGAATTTTACATATATTTAACTTTTACATTATAAGTTTTTTTTTTTTTGTTTTTATACATCTATATTGAGATATTATATTATATTTTTAGCATATATTCTGTAATCATATATTTGCGATAATCGCATTGCATGACATAAGTTATTAGGATTTGTGAAATCAGTTTCCATTGCCACAGTCGTCGCCAGCTCCACCACCATGACCATATCCGCCTCCTTCACCATGACCATATCCGCTTCCTTCACCATAACCATGTCCACCTCCTTCGCCATGACCATGTCCGCCTCCATAACCACCACATTGCCCCACCTCCATGTCCGCCTCCTTCGCCATGACCATGTCCGCCTCCATAGCCACCACCATGCCCACCTCCATGTCCGCCTCCTTCGCCACCACCATGTCCACCTCCATAGCCGCCTCCCTCTCCACCTCCTCCACCACCACCATATCCGCCTCCTTCGCCACCGCCATGTCCGCTTCCATAACCACCGCCATAGCCAGCACCACTTCCATAGCCACCACCACTCCCATAGCCACCGCTGCCGCCACCACCTCCACCTCCGCCTCCGCCTCCAACTGCACCTCCATAGCCGCCACCGTAGCCGCTACCATAACCACCTCCTTCACCCGACCAACCTAGTATCTGGTCATCATCTTTTATTTTTCTGCATTCTGCTATTCCTATCACAAATACCAACGTCACAGCAAGCACTCCAATATGAAACTTTCCCATCTTTCTTACAAACAGAGAAAACTAAGTAAGAAATGCTTTCTATGCCTTAATCTGAAGCATTGTCTAACGAGAAGCATGCATTTATAGTGAAAGTGCGATGGGCACAACCAATACATGCAGTTAAGGTGTACACTTCACTATACATTTAGACTTTAATAGGACTTTCGTCTAACACTTAGCCTCCACAATTCCAAGTAATTTCAAGAAAATTTTTATCGGCTGGTGAGATCATAATTCTCTTTGGACCCAACCCTAGCCTCAACTACTTAAACTACTAATTAAGTCACTTATTCAAATTTATCCGCCTCTAATTTAAATTAGTATGTTTGTTCTTCATCCGTCTCCCACTAATGAAGAAGTACTTGGATACTCATGTTATAATAGGTAAAATTACTCTAATCCAATATAAAAAAGATAATTATTAATTTTATTTTTATATATTAATTTCGTAGAATTCTTATGTATTGTAAATTATATTTTTCAATTTTTAATATCTTGCTATTGGTATTATGGATGAGTTAGATCTCTATAATTTTTCTCCATTCATATGTGTTACTTCACATTTTTTCCGATATTAATGTAGACTATTGTTGAACCAATAGTTACTTAAATAGATTAAAAGTTTAGAAATAAATTGACCCTTTTAAAAAAAAATAAAGTGTGTTTTTTTTTTTTTCATAATTTGAGGGATAACTTGCATTGTGTGCCACATCACGTGCTACTTTCATTGAATCTTGGAAGAAGAAACAAAATAATCACGTAAAAATGGATTATAATTTAAGGAAGAGATTAACAAAGTTTAAACTCTTAAGATAGTAACGTAAGTTGGTTAAACAAGAACTTGTAATTTACCCAAAACAAATTATGCTCAGGTTCATAACGTAACTAGATTAGAAATTTAATGTCTATAGCAACATTTACCATAGTTAGTTGTGAATGCAATTTTAAGTAATTAATTAAGATGCTGATCCAGGCAAGTCTATATTTGATCACCTAGTTCTCCATAATGGGTAATATTATTTATAAGTTCTCAGTCATATAAGGGATTAGTATGAACTAGCTTTTCACGAGTCCTCATGACAACTTCAATTGTTTGTGCTGATTTTAGAAAGTTAGCAATTTTGGGCGTTTAGCTGTGAGTGCAGTTCTAAGTTTGCTTGATTATATCGGGAGTTGGCTCTTCTAACGTGCAAGCTACTTTAAAGAGTAAAGTAGATTATTATAATTATTAATTAAAAAATTAAAAATATAAACAGTTATAAATTTAGAAATTAATTTTTAATTATTTATTATTTATTAAATTCTGAACCAGTTGATTTTCTAACCGATAAAAGATTCACTTCATCTTATAAAATGTATCTTGTATTTTAAAAGAATTAAATATGTTATATGATATCTAAACAAAGTTCGTTTGTGCAAAGATTTTTTACTTCTAGTTTATTATTATATGTTAATTATATTATTAAAAGTATTTTAATTTATTTTAATAAAACTTATTAAAATTAATTTCATTCGTAAAATAGTTATTATCAACAAATCATCATGAGAATTCATCTTTAAAATTTTTTTTAAGAGTATATCTACGTTTGGGTGGAATTTAAATTATTGATTATATATATATATATATATATATGTGTGTGTGCATATATATATATATATATATATATATATATCTGTGTGTGTGTGTGTGTGTGTGTGTGTGTGTGTGTGTGTGGGG
>JANHAO010020543.1:0-12811 GCA_026873985.1 Saraca asoca | reverse complement strand
TCCAATTCCAAATAAAAAGGATCTATTGAATTGCTTACATTTTGCAAAAATATTTTCCAAATTTGATTTAAAATCTGGCTTTTGGTAGATACAAATCAAACCTGAAAATAGGTATGAAACAACATTTACAGTTCCATTTGGTCAGTATGAATGGAATGTAATGTCATTTGGCCTTAAAAATGCACCTTCAGAATTTTAAAGAATCATGAATGATATTTACAATCCATTTACAAATTTTATTATTGTTTACATTGATGTTCTAATTTTTTCCCTGAACATTGACCAATATTTTAAACATTTAAATGTTTTCTTAGAAGTTACCCAGAAAAATGGACTTGCTATTTCTCAAAAGAAAATATTTTTATTCCAAACAAAAATCAGGTTTCTTGGACATTACATTTCCCAGGGAACTATTACACCAATTGAGAAAGCAATTCAGTTTGCTGACAAATTTTTAGATCAAATTCTTGTTAAAACTCAAATGTAAAGATTTTTAGGATGTTTAAATTATGTCTCAAATTTCTTTCCTCAAATGGCTAATATCACACAACCTTTACATGAATGTCTTAAAAAGAATCCTCCTCTTTGGATAGATGTTCATGCAAATGTTATTAAAAGGATCAAACTTCACGTCAAAAGTCTTCCATGCTTATAGATTTTTGATCCGTCTGCATTAAAAATTGTTGAAATAGATGCTTCAAATTTAGGATATGGAGGAATCCTCAAGCAAAAGAAAAACTTAAAAGAACAAGTTATTACTTTCACATCAAAGCATTGGAATCATGCACAACAAAATTATTCCACTATCAAAATAGAAATTTTGGCAATAGTTTTATGTATAAACAAATTTCAAAGTGATCTTCTCAATTAAAAATTTATTGTCAGAGTTAATTGTAGATCTGCAAAAAATGTTTTATAGAAAGATTTTAAGAATTTAGCATTAAAACAAATTTTTGCAAGATGGTAAGCCATCTTATCTGCTTTTGATTTTGATATTGAATACATCAAAGGTTCTTCAAATTCTTTACCAGATTTCCTAACTCGCGAATTCTTGCAGGGAAAATAATGCCTCCTAAGAAAGATCATGATAAGGAGAAAAATAAGGATCCATAGTCGAATCCCAAATCCAAATCCAAATCCTCCCAAGATAAGGGAAAACAAATTGTTTCCAAAAGCCAAACCCCAAAAGACTATAACCTACCAATTTAAACTCTTTAGGCCATAGCCTCCCGACTAAAAAAACCTTTAACCCTCACCAAAAAGTCTTGGGTTGATATAGCCGAAGAAGAAGATCAAACCAAGAACCTAGTTCTTGAACAAGCCAAAATTCTTAAACAAATTGAAAAGATGAAGAGCCAGAAAATTACTACTAGTACTTCATTAAAACAAATAACTACTACTGATCCTCAACCATCCAAAATTGCCACCAAATATGTCCAAAAGCTGGTTCTATAAAATATCATCCAAATGGAGCCAAAGTATTGGGATGAAGATCCTAAAAAAGTTTTCCAAAAAGTTTTTCCAAAGCAATTACACTTCATCCTAGAAACTTTTACTAAAACAAGAGATTTTTATCAGTTAATTTTTATTGATACTGACTCAATCAAAATTTAACATCATGTCTCAAAAGGGGATGAAATTGATATTGTTTACTCAACTTTTCAAATTGGAAAAATTATTTCTTTAACTGATTAGGGTAAAGACCTTAATCAAATCAAAAAGTTTTCAATCCCTTGGGAACCATATGGTTATACATATTGGGATTATCAAAAGGTATGGTATAATGCCATATTTTACCAAAATAAAAATAAAAAACACTCATGGTTGTTTTTCTTTAACCAAAACAAAAAGTATAAATTCCCAAATTAGTTTTTTAGATGGTGGGATATTTATAGTCCTATCTCTGAAATTTTTCCTAAAAAGGTTACAAAAGAATGGAATACTTTCAAATCCTATTTTGATAATCTCAATCATGGAAAATTTTCCATTCTTCTTCAATTTTTCTCAAAAATTGGAGTTCCATGGTGTTTTTGTGGGAGTACCAGTATTCAAAAGAAAATGCTTTATCCAAATGGCTAATTTTACAAAGGAAGCTTTCTATCAAATGGTAGAGTTCATATAAGTATGCCAACAAAGTACATACTTATGAAATCCAAAAATGGTTTTAGGAGAACCCTCATTTCCACAAAAATGCAAAGGAAGGAAGCCAACAATTGCTCCTAAACAAATCACAAATTGCAGCTTCCCTAGCTTCAATCTCTTCTAAATAGGAATATATTTTGAAATTGCAAGAAATCCTCTAACAACTCACAAATACTGAGGAAGCAGAATCTTGTGCTTCTAATGACTCAGAAGCAACAAAAAATTATGCCCAATCCAATGAAGATGGTTGTTTCAGGATTAATCTCAATGATGACTGATCAAAGGAAATGAAATTCAAGTGAAAGACAAATTCAAATGTTGGCAGAAAAGATAAAGTGTCAGCAAATGCAACTCAAATGACAACCAAATGCAAATGCAAATTAAAGGGTCTGTCAAAAGAATCAGAATATTTTTAGAAAAAGCAAAATAACTAGCTAAAGGAATCAGAATATTTTTAGAATGGCAGGCAACTTTCAAATTAGTCTACTTTAGCAGGTTACTGTTAGTCTACTGTAGTATGTCACTATAGCCTCATGGGGCCAAAACTGTAGCAGACAGTAGAATGTAAAATTTCTTATAAATAGACCCCCGGTCTCAATAGGGGGCATCCGAAAATTTTAGAAGTGCTCTCTTCTATTAAGCAATCTCTAGAGTTGTCTGGAGTTTTTCTCAACTTGTAAGTTTTCTATTCAAATTCTAATAAAATTTCTATTGCAGTCGGCCTATGATCCCTACTTCCATTTGATTGCCTATCAGTTTTAATTTTCTCTCTTTAGGAGTTGCCTCTGTACGTTCTAGTATCAGAGCTAAGGGGGAAATAAGGATAGAAATATGAATAGAAAATTATGTTTGATTGCCTCTTATGAAGGCTTATCTTTATGCATTGTGATGAAGTAATAGAAATATTGTAAATTTAAATTTTCTAAATGTATATAAAAAGATATGACTCCTGACCAAAGCCAATTATAAAGAGGAGATCTAATGAAATTTTTTTGACTTAATACATACAAGTCCTACAACATGTAAAGTTTGCAAGTCTCTTAAGATATAAGGAGTCTTATTCTCTTAAACAATGCTATAGCTAATAATTTGGGACATTAAAATAAATTATTTTAGCTAAATCATTTTATATATGAACATACTTCAAGATGTTTAACAATTATTCCAAATGTCATATAATAAACATTAAATGCTTTAAATATATATTCACCAGTATTATCAAGACATATTGTCTTAATTGCATAATAAAAAATTGTGCTCAAAGTCAAATTATTAAGCAAGTAGTCTCACAAATGCCTTGTTAGGGTTGACAACAAACACACATGTGATCATTTTGTTGAAGCATCAATTAAAATCATAAAATATTTAAATAGTCCACATGGTGGATAAATAGGTCTACATATGTCAACTTGTCTTCATTCAAAAAATGTTAGAGATTTAATCCTTCTTAATCAATTTGCCTTGGGAAAAAGAAGCACATAAAAATTCAATTGTTTAAAGAATCTTCAAGTTCTTTAATGAATGATCATATGAATTTTCAATGTTTCATCTCATCATTATTGTCAATAATGTCAAATAGTGAAAATATCTTATCAGTGAACTTTAGATTCACTATATCATGTGTTTGGATCAAATTTACATATGTGTAGTACAAATCAAAAGAAAATAATGGTAACTTTTTCAATACATTTTTCTTCCCTAAGATAATAATAGTATTATAAAAATATTCAATATTCTTTTCATTTATTGTCTCAATATGATATACATTCCATCATCTATCTTTAAAACTTAATAAGTTTCTTCAAAACTTATTTGACAATAATGTATCACTTATAACTATTTATATTTCTCTTAGTAAAATTATGTGGCCCTTTTGGAGTCTTTAATCAATTGTGTACTACCAAATATTGTATCAACATAATTTTCACTAATCATTAATTGAGAAAAGTATTTTTTATTCTTAAGAATGGTAAGCGTTGTTGCGCTATATGAGACAAAAATTTTCAATATTGATTTTTAATGCAACTAAGGACTGATAAATGTCTTTATTTTTAGAAAAGATGGAAATAATTTTTTTTGGACATTGCCATCACCAATCAAATGATGAGTTTTTTCATCAGGGTGTTCAAAGAAATCTATCACATCTAAATATATTACATCATAAAGAACATGGTTAAAGGTATTATTCTCATAAACAAAATTTGCTTCAATATTTTTTCTTTCCTTTTGAATAAGGCTTGATAAAGTTCTACAAGATATTTGGATGTGCAACAGGTACGTGACCAATGTCTGTCCATACCATATCGGTAACATATATTTTTTAAACTTTTGAAGTTCTTATTATATTATCCTTTCTCTTCACTATTCTCCCACTTCTGATGGTGAGAAGTAATCTTGTGATTACATATAACCACCATAATTACAATAATTAGTTTGACTTCTTTCATGACTATGATTATAATTGCAGCATCATATGCACCTAAGAAATGGAATAGCACCATATGGGTGGCTTTATGATTTTTCATTAAGAGGTCATTACTTTGTTTAGTCACGAGAAAATATAAAATCAATTCAAAATATTTTTTAATTTATTTTTCTTTAGTATTGCTAATTTAGGGGTACATTTGAGACATGAAATGATAAATAATATATTCTTTTTCATAAAAAGATAAATTCAAGGGAGAAATCTCTTTCTTTTACCTTAACCCAAAAACTTAAAATGAAAGAATTTCATGCTGATAATGTATTGTAAAAGTAAAACAAAAATATTAAAGAGATAAATAAATAGAATTAGAATAATATGAAGGGAATTTTCTTTTATTCACAATTGTATATAATTCATGTTACAATATTTATATATAGGGCTCCAAGCCCCAAGAGAGAATTAAAGATAAGCTCAACCAGAATAACTCATTACAAGTATATATCAAAGCGATTTCATGGATATCTAGATAACTATAATATTTATAATAAATATATAATTTTTATTGTTTTAAATTTAATTAATTTTTAATTAAAATAATATTGTCATTAAATTTAATCTCAAATATTTAAATTTTTTATAATCAATAATTATTTCCTTTATTTAAAGATGATGCCATAGAATTTGGATTTATGTTTATTTTTTCTTATGAATCTAATAGTAATATATTAATATTCAAAAATATTAATTTCAAAAGGGTAATAAAGGATATTGAATTTTTTTTTTATATTTTAAGTCTAATTTGATGTAATAAATTATTGTTGATGATAGTAAGAGTGACAAGTCATTGAATACAAATACACATAAATAACATCCGAAGTTAAAAATTTTACTTAATAATCACATATACTTAAGTGTGTATTTAAGTACACTTATTCTTATATGTGAAAGAATACAAACAATTAAAATCAATTAAGAAATGAGATCAATCTTGATAAAATTTTATCAAATCCACAATAAATAACAATTTGTAAATTTGTAAGAGAAATTGATTAAAAATACATTTTTTTTTCACTTTAGATGGTTTTTGTTTATTAAAAAATCAAAATATTTTGTAAAACTAATTGTTGTGGGGCAAGTTTAAAATTTTCATGGGGCAAAAAATACATTTTATACTACTATATTAAAAAAAATTCTCAAGGTTGTGGATGCAATTATCCCCCGTAACCTTATACATATATCTATCCCTGAATTTCTTTGAAGAAAAATAATTTCGTTTTAGGTATTACATTGAATTTTCAATATTTCTCATGCTGAAAAGTGAGGTAATTTGTATATGGGTGGGAAAATAATTACATATGCTAAATCTAGATTTAGTTTAACATGGTGATTGTAGTGCCTACTATAGTTATAATGTTGTGGCTAGATTACATGATTTGATCTACATTTCAAATCTTTGATTGTAAGTATTTCTCTTTAAAAAGTGACTCACTCGTCCTTATTATAACTAAAATTTATTCATTTTTACTTAGTAACATACAACTATATAGACTTAAGCATTTTATTAAATAAAATTAAGTAAGTCAAAGTATAATAAGAATTTTTTGTGAGAGAATGCTATTATTATATTTAATTGTATGATACAATTATAAAAAGGAATATATACTCATTTTCAATAATCTTTGCATAATTTTATCATTTAAAATCCATTTAAAAATATATATGTGTGAGAATGTTGTTATGGAATTTGAAATAGAAAATTTGTATAAAATGAAATTAAAGGGAATAACAAATGATGAAATTGGTTTCTTTTAGTTTTTGGTAGCTACTGCAACCAATTTCTTTATCATCACAAACATGAGATATCATGACATATGAAAATGTTCTAAACAGTGTGCACAATGTGCTTCCGCAATTTCTAGTTAAAATTTCTAAAAAGATTTGATATAATCAAATCTTATTGTCTTTAATTCCAATGGGTGATAAACAACTAGGCCTTAATGATTATAGGCATATCTACCTAGCCAATGTTGTATATAAGATGATCTCAAAAACTATGGTTACTAAGCTACAACCAATTTTGAAACAAATTATATCTCCATTTTATAATGCCTTTATCAAATATGGAAATATCAATGATGTATTGCTTACAATTAACATTTTTCACACTATGAAAAAATACAGAGGCAAGAAAATTTTTTGGGGAAGCTTATGATACTATCTTATGGGAATTCCTATAATAATGTAATGTGTTACAATAGTTACCTGCAGGGTTCTTATGAATGGACAAGTAACTCAAGCTATTGTCCCAGATACTTTACATAAAGAGTGGCTCCAGCACATACCTAGTATAAAGCTCTCTCACTGAGCACCTCTTATCATACATCTTATGTATGCAAATGACCTTTTCTTATTCTTTAAAACTACTTCTCAAATATGTCAACTTATCCATCAGATTTAGGATCTATATTGCCAGATCTCAGGACAAGAAATAAATAAAAGAAAATTTGAATTTTACTTCAATCCCAACACCTTTTATCAGTTTAAGATGTTCATAGAAAGAAGTTTTTAAATTCTATTGGTATGTAAACCAAGTAATTATCCTAGTCACCAATACTTGAAAATAAAGATGATAGATTCTATTTTTTCTAGTAGGTGGTGGATAAGGCTAAAACAAGACTTCAAGGTTAGAAGGCTTCTCTTCTTTCACAAGTTGGAAGATATATATTATGTAAAGTTGTTCAATATGCCCTATTGGTCTATCAAATGACTATTGCCTTTCTGCTAGATAATGTACTTCATAAAGAAATAAGTGGATAACTAGATTTTGGTAGGGTGATGTCGATCCAAGTAGGAAAATTTATCATACATATTGGTTTTTATCAAAATAGACATTTTCAACACAACCTTAATTATAAAATAGATGCAGAAAGTGCTAATAACCCATGATTTATGATGGCTCAATGTCTTTTCAGTAAGTATGGACATGGAGAGATAGAAAAGTTAACTCAATCTCATTGAAATGCATCTTGGAGATGGGAAGCTACTCAAAAGGCAACTTCCTTTTGATATTTAGATTTAAGATGGTGTGTAGCTAATGAAAATAGATTAGTCTCAGAAGTCCCTTCTAGTAGTAAACTACTTGTCCTTTTCCAAAGGGAATACAAATAGTGAAACATTTACTATCTCATTCTATTGGTAAATGGAACACTGACCTTTTACATCTGTTATACCTAATAAAGTGGTAAGCTAGATTACTGGTACCCCTATACCAATATATGGGGGCTAAGATAAGCTAATATAGGCAGCCATGCAATAGCATCATATTTTATCATACTTGGCTACTTAACTTTCTTGAATTAGGACAAATTTTATGCAGCCCATGTCAGACCAAGGGAAAAAAAATGAAAAGCTTTGTGGTGCATGAGACTACTTCTAAAAATTTTGATGTTTTTATGGAGGTTTCGTAATCATCTATTGCCATCATAAACTATGCCTAGACAACATCATATAGATTGTGATTAATTCTATTCTTTTTGCCAACAAAAGTCTAAGAACTATGACCATCTTTTCTAAGACTACCCGTTAGCTCGAGCAGTATGGTTTGGTCTTCCAATCGGTATTCTGATGCACAACTTAAATTGATTGCCTTTTACTAATTGGATTTTTGATTGAATAGCATAATACAAACATACAAATGAGCATAATCAACAAGCATACCATATGAAGGCCATAACATTGAAGGTAATTTGGTTTTTTAGAAACCAAGTTGTCTGTAAACAAATATAGATCCAACCTACACAATCATTGGTTTCATTATGAGGACTATCTAGGAGTTAAACCTTGATAGGTTACAAAATACATAGAACACAAATCCCTAGTGGCATCAGACAAGTAAAGCGCTAATTTTGCTTGAGACTTTGATGTTTATGTCAAAATTTGGAGGCACAAAAGGCATATAAGAAAAGCTCTTAAGTTAGCTAATCATTTGGATAACAACACATTTTGCGAATGTTTTTATTGTTACCTACCAATCATTGCATTTGAAATCTACTGAAGTAACCTATACCCTTAGTTTGCATAAAGCATAGGAGGTTTTGATCAATTTTGGCATATGCTACTCAGCAACAAAATTTTTTATCCAACTTACTCATAAGGCTATAGTGCATCACATCCAAAAAGAAGCAAGTTTAGGATTATACTCACTAGTTTTATGGGATCTTAAATATCTTAAAGCATAGATACACACTTTGGAGATCAGATCCCTATCTCAACCAAAGCTAATAAAATGCACTAGATTCTTCTTTTATCATAGAAACAAGTTTGTTAGGAGATATATTAGTTTAGGTTTTCTGTCTATACCTACTTAATATATTTGTTCTTTTAGTAGTGAAAAAAAATCACAATCAAATGATAAAATATATTGAGAAAAAAAATTAAAAAAAAATAAAGAAAAGTACATCTTTTACTCAATCATTATTGACTCCATTGACTCACCCGTCAAAATTCTTCACTAAAGGTGAGAAAAAATCCTTAAAGTAATATTAAAAAAAAACAAATCAATTGAACTTTTTATATTAAAATTAATATATTATTTATTTTTTTGAAGTATAAACTAACGGTTATTTTGGCTTAATTTTTTACATAATAATAAATAAATATTTTTTTTTAATTATTTGACTACCATTCATAATTATTATGCTTAAAGTTGTAAAAAATAAATTATGTAACTAATATTATTTTATTTCTTTATAAAGAAAGGTCAATGTAAAATATACTATTTTTAAAATATTTCCATGTAAAATTAAAAAATTTAAAAACTAGTGGAGCCATGGCCTCTTTTAATATACTAGTATCCATGCTTCTTAATGAGTGAGGATAAGTTGGCATCGCTCTAATTTGCACTTAAACTTAAACAATTGCATAATTTTTCATAAAATGAACTTCTCATCAAATCACCATTAGATTTACAGGATGAATCATGTAGATCATGTTTATAAAATTTTATATTAATCTAGAATTTTTTGTAAACAAGAAAAAGTTTTTTCCCTTGTGAGTATATGGATGGATTGATAATGGTTGCTTATCTATTTATGATCTAATTAAAATTTTATGTAAGTCATGGGTCATACATAAAAGGTTAACCCAATCTAAGGACAATAATAAGGCAGGGTGGGGGCAAATCAGCCTTCTCTTATCTCATATTTCATCATCAGGGCCAAAAGATATGTTTGTCCTATTGCCCATTGTTAGGAACAAAATCCACCTTATCCCCATCCCGCATGGGGTAACAAAAGTCTATGAAAAATTTTGAGAAATGATAAAAAAATAAAAAATTAAGAAAAAAATACAAATATTGAAATTAAATGCTACAATTCATATGTAATCACTAAGTAATCTTAAGCATAAGTAAATAATGATCTAAATTTACATATAATCAATAATTGCTTTAAATTATTTATCTAAAATTGAAATACTCATCCATTATTGTTGATGGTGAAATTTGATAAGTCCCAAATCTTAATCAATAGGCGTAGTCCTTGTATCCCCAAGTTGCGTTCTGATTGAGAAAAGTAGGAAAATCAACAAGAGCAGGGAGAAGGAGGAAGAACCAGATCAAGACTAGAAGATTTTTAACATGGTTCGACTAAAATTAGGAAACACTGGCCTCTACGTTCATGGTATTATTTTATTTATCTGATGAAATTTCTATAGAGTTTCAATATGTGTTCTCTCCTTCTCCTTTACAATGATCTCCCCCCTCCTATTTATAGAGGCTAGGAGGTTACATATGTAATTACACAAGTTATATTTCTATTACATCAAATAATAAATGTATGTGACAACTATAGGTTTTACAAATCAGCTTCTGCAGACTACTTTTTATGTGTGGGACCTTGTAGGTTACTTCTTGCAGACTAGCCCTATAAGTCAGGTCTGAAAAGGTACCTGTTTCAGGTTAACACTCAGCGAGCTTCTAACTGGGCAAGATGCCATGTCCTGTGAGTTGGGACTCTTAATCTGGGGTCGCTACTGGCCTCTAATTAGTGATATTGAATTAGTGAGCTTGCATTTGGTGATGTGAGCTCGTGTAAGGTGAATTGTTGGCTTTGCGGGCCAGGGCTTATCCCTTAGTGAGTTAGGGCTTCTGCATTATTCTCTGATCTTAAACTTCACAGTTGGTAATCTGATGCTCTTTTCTCATTTGAACTTATCTACTACTGGGTCTTTGCCAACCCATTTTACACAATACCAGAAAATACCCATAACATCAACCCCTAACTCTCAGCTCGCTTTACGAGTTATGAGTTATAGTTTTGCTGGCAAATGCTTTATTTATGGATTATTATGCAGTTAAAGTTTTTATGCTCAGCCTGTTGTTTCATCTACTCTAGACCATACTTCTTATTATACATATCTCATAGCCATGGGCATGTCAGCCTTATTTTCTTCCAAGCCATTTAATGAAAGAGCGGTTGGATTTCTTCTGGACTCTTTAGTGAGACCAGGTTGGACTATTTAAGACATGGGAAATCTTTCTTCCTTTTTCATAGAATGACTTGATGGGTGCCTTAGCTAAGCCCCCCATGTTTTTTATGGTCTATTTTTTGATAATGCAGTGTGGCCTTCCATATAGGAAGTCTTCATGGGAAATCCTTGTTCAAGGACTTTGAAAGATCTTGCACAAATCTTGGATTATTTCCTCACAGTTATGCCATGGGGTTCAACCTTTCCAGCTATGTCTACTTGCTTCTTTTGAATTTTCAACGCTGGGCAGAGAGTTGGAAAGGAGCTTTTAGCCAAGGAGGATGACAAGAAGAAAATTAAGGAGCAAGCGTGCTCATTGGCCTTCTTGCTAGTTGGAGTTCATCTCCAAGGAACCAGTCTTATTTCCAAAATGTAATAGCCGTAGGCTTGCTTTGATTTGTACTTTGAATCTTCAGATGTAAATTTACCTTGTTAAGTAAGACTTTTAATGAATGAACTTTTCTTCATGATTCTTGAGCATTGAGTTGAATATTTTGCATATCATAAATGATAATATAAATTCCTGCAAATCACAGTAAAATGTGATGTTTAGATAACCAATCGGTTATACTCCTCGGTGAGCAATGACTATGAGCATCAGAGTGTCTTAGTGATGAATAGTGTATGAGTAGGTCACACCAGAGCTACACCTAGTAGTAGGTCGCATGTAAGCTACAAGTAATAGTTCACATGAGAGCTGTGCTTTACGAGCCATGCCATAACAATCTTGATGCTCAGTGGGCATTATGAGTTTGACCTTGCTAGCAATCTTGTTGCTCAGTAGAACAACAATCTCATTGTTCAGTCTCATAGCAATCCCATTGCTTAGTGGAATAGCAATCTCATTGCTCAGTTCCACAGTAGTCTCGTTGCTCAGTTCTCATTGCTCAGTGAAATAGCAATCTCGTTGCTTAGTTCCACAGCAATCTTATTGCTCAGGCAAGAAATGAATGGCTCTACCAGTAATCTTATTGCTCAGGTAAGTAGCAAGTTTATTTTAGCGCCTTAACGCCTCAGTGAGCTTATAGCTTTTGCTGGAATGAGTTTATTTTAGTACCTTCGTGCCTTAGCTAATGAGCTAGCAATGAATTTGAATTTGAGTTTATCAACACAGAATAACTTTCTTCTTGTATAACATTTCACTAAAGATTATTAGACAGAAAGATTTGAAGGGCTTTCATTAGCCTCTGAACAACATTACAACATCAAAATATGGTCCTAACCAAAGGGCCCTATTCATGATCATCGATTTATTGGAGCTGCTAAGGTTGCTAATCAGAGGGTTAAACCACGTAATCTTGTAAACGCCCTTTTTTGATTAAGTCCTGTATGGCATCTTTAAGTGCCCAACATTCTGATGTGTTATGCCCAACCTTGTTATGATAGGTGCAAAAGCTACTTATATCTCTAAACTTGCTAGGGCCCTTAAGGGCTTGGATTTCCCAAAATTTTTCCTATTTCTTTCTATGATGAAGATCTTACATTGAGTGTCAAATAAAATGTTGTAGCTTTTATGGCGACTAATAACACAAGATTTGACACAATTAATTGCCCACATACTTAGCAATTTAAGAGTCAAATTTTCATGTTTCCAGCTGTGTTAGTATGGATTTGTGAATTCTTGTTAATTAGCCTCATATTGCAATTTCAACATAATAGGCCATAATTGTGCAGTTTCTGTATTATGAGCATATCTTGAGCTGTGCTTATCCGATTAAT
>JANHAO010020542.1:0-12810 GCA_026873985.1 Saraca asoca | reverse complement strand
TTAAGTCTTTGCTCTCTGAACTATGCATCCAAATTCCACAAGTTCCTACCATCTACTATGACAATCTCAGTGCCACCTATCTCACTCTTAATCCCATCATGCACAATTGGATGAAGCACATAGCAATTGACGTTGATTTTGTTTGGGATCTTGTCCAACAAAGAACTCTACGTGTTCAACATGTTTCCACTGTGGATTAACTTGCGGATTGCCTCACGAAACCTTTATCCAGACAGCGTCATCACATTCTTAGAAACAAGATTGGAGTCCTTGATGGTACTCCACTATTGCGGGGGCGTGTTAGGGAGAAGATTCAGTCAACTACCAAATCCTACACATCCTAGGCACTGGTTTAGGAGTTATCTTTACATTCTTTATTTTGAATTTAAATGTTTCCAATGCTTATCATCAACCATCAAATCCTCCACATCCTAGGCTCTAGTTTAGGAGTTATCATCAGATTCTTTATTTTTTAAATATTTTTAATGCTTATCACTTAAACTGTACAACTCCTATATATACAGCATGTAATCTACAGATATGAAATGAGATATACAAACTTATTATTTTCATCAAATCCTTATAATAACCCACTTAAAATTTTATATGGGTCATGAATTAACCCGTGACCCATATATAAAGTGTCAAACTCAATCAATCAATTGATGCATTTAATAATAATTGTTTCTCTATTATTTTATTCTATTATTTTTATTCTTATTATTGTTCTTACCATTACAATAATATCTTGGTATCACCACAAAAAAATATTTTTTAGTTGTTAAAATTATACATTATATTTTAACTCAATCGTTAAAAAAATATTTTTTACTGTAAAATTTAAAATTATATTTTAACTTCATCATTAAAAAATAATTTTTTACTATTTTTAAATTATATTTTATAAGTATATTATTTGCACTACAAAATTTAAGAAAGGAAAAATAAACTAAAAATAAAATATGTTTTATTGTCATACTTTCCCACCTCAAAGGTTTTCTACATATTACATATATAACATATATAAAAATGAAAACTGAATAAATGTGATATGAAATAGACATTTTAAAAAAAAATACTTGAAAATTTACTAAAACAAATAACTATCCGCTAATATTTAAATAAAAAAAACTAAAGTTTGAATACATTACATTAACAAATATTAATTATAGAGAATAAGTTTAATTAAATAAAAACTACTTTGAGTAGTTTTTATTTTAATCAGAATTATGGAAGGAAAAATATATAGATTTATACATATATTATCTTCATTTTTCTTTTCTTTTATCATCATTGTCCTTATTCTAATATTAATAATAGTAATACAATCTTTTTTTCTATCTTCCTTTATTGTCCTTTCAAATAATTAAATGCTAAAAATGATTTTTCTATACATCATCTAAAGAAGAATAAATTATAATAATTATCAAAAGATAATAACAAATGTCAAATGGATTATATATAATCAATTATTTAAAAATCAACTGTTAATTAATTATTGTATCATTATAACAAATGAACACTTAATGCTTGTTTGGTAGAGTGATTACAATCTTCAATAATTAATTATTGGTCAAATATTTGATTATAGCATTTCATATATTTGATTGCACTTTTAAAATATTTTAATAATCAATTATAGGCAATAAGTTCTGAACAGAATACTATTTTGAATAGTTTTTATTTTAATCAGTAATACAGAAAGAGAAATATTCATAGTTGTATCCATAATATCCTCATTTTTTTTGTCATCATTGTTCTTGTCCTAACAATATGGCAAAAAAACCTATTGTTTTTTCTTTCTTTAATGCACTTTTTATTAATTTAATTTTTCCATTTACCATCCAAACAAAAATAGATCATATATAATCAATTATGAAATGATGTTATCAAATCTAAAATAGATTTTTTTTATAATCAATTGTCCCATCAATATACAAAACAAGTCCTTACTTTTGAAAAAAGATTAGAATATGATTTATATAATATTAAATATTAAATATTTAAATTTTTATAAATAATTATATATATAATAAAATGAAAACACAATAAATTTCTACAAAATGTATACAGGTATAACAAGTATGTGATCTATATCATTTCATGCCTCATAGGTAATGAAAATTACCTATTTCTTTGTGCATGTAACACTATGATATATTTTGTTTGTCTATCAAAAATATAATAGGTAATAGTATTAAGCTCTCAATAGTACATACAACAATAGTAATACTGGAAATTTATTGGTAATAAGATTATTAGTGCGCTGTCTAATGATAAATTAAAAAACGTGGTCTCACTGTGTAAATATGGAATTATTATCTAATATGATGTAAGACTAAGACGTAACCAACATGATGCTTATGGAAATATTTCAGATGGTTAAGTGTGTCCTTTTTTTAAATAAAATTAAGTAAATCGAAATTAGTATAATCACCTTGTAGTGGTTTATCTTGCTGAGATTTGAAAATTATTATTTTATTTTTACTTTATAATATTTAATATATTTAAATAAGAATATTTAAATATTTTTAAATTATATGTTTATAAATTTATTATATTTTATATGCATCAAATATGTTAGATAATTGTATAATAGATGAATATCTAATTCGAGAGAAAGAATTTAAAATAATTATTGATTATATGTAAATTTAAAATTTTATTTATTTACGTTTAAGATTATTTAGTGATTATATATGAATTTATAACATTTAATTTTAAGAATTATATTTTTAATAATTTTTTTATTTTTTATCATTTCCTAAAAGTTTCCATGAAGTAGAGGATGAAGTAAATTTTGTTTCTCATGATGCATGAAACATGAGACAAGAGAGCACTGATCTGCCTCCCATTGTTCCATTTGACATATGGACAGTAAAAATGTTTACTTTAATGAGTTCTAATAAATTACTCAAATACTTTACGGTTACATCAAACTTATGACTTGTTGTAAATTAAATCTGTATTAATTGGTCTTCCAAAGTTAAATTAGAATTTTTTATTCCTCGGGAAAAAAAAAGGGTAAAGCAGTATTTCAATCTTAACACTACGACAACTGAATGAAAAAAATATACCTTATGTATGAAGCATCTTATGATGCATATGCATGGTGTAAGAATTTATTATATATATATATATATATTTTAAAGGATTACAGATTCAACAAAAAGAGATTTAAAAAAGATTTTCGTAACTTAAAGAATTGTTCAAGAAAATTTATGAGAAAAATAAAAACACTTCCCCCTTCTATGAATCATGGAGCTCTATTTACATCATCAATTTTTCGCTTTATAAGTCTGGTTAACTTCTAAAGAGTATGGTGCTTTTGGAAATTAGCAACTTGTCAATTTCAAAACAGAAAATAAGCACATTATATAAACAATTGCCTATCGTAATAAAGTTTTCTTGTCTCGCCTCCCAATAATTTTCGATTTTCTCACAGGAAAATGGTAAGTACACATCAAAATTAGATGAGAATTTATTCCACCTGTAACAAAGGCTGTGGGGTCACACCCAAATTGAATATGACCCAATATCATTTCTTTAGTGGTGTGGTAAACCGATATTCCTTAACGGGTTTATTAAAGATTCTTCTGACGGAAGCGTATGAATTTGTTTCGCACAACTAATTCATAATTAATAAGTTAATTATTAATTTTTTATTAGTTATTAGTTAATAGCTAAAAGTTGATTAGTTGATTATATTAAAAGAATTTAATAAAATTAACTATTAAACTAGTTTATAAATGTAAATAGGTGTTAATATCAATAAATAGCATTTGACTAAAATAATTCATACTTATTTTAAAGGTAAGGTACATTGATATAATCAACAGGTTCAAAATAAGACTAAAATTATCCGAACTTTAATTAATTATATTTTATAACATCATATATTTATTTATTATGTTAAATTAATGTGCTTATATCAAACATATAATAATATGTATTTTCCCCCTAGTCTTTGTGAAAAAAATGAAAATAGTTTGATATTAGGAAAAATAATGCATTAAAAATGAATACTTTTAATTACTTACGACGTGAGGTCTTAATAAATCAAAAGAAAAGGGATAAATTGAAAAAAAAGTTATATACTATTTGGAGTAACTTTTTAAAATAGAACTTTCTTTTCCTAAAATTTCTGTACACCAAGCACCTTTAAATTTTGAAAAAGAACAGTATGAATAAGTCAAAAAGTAAAAAGTTAGTTCTTTTAGTGTATGTTTGGTGCACTGAAAAAGTTAATTTTTAGCTTCTTGACTTAGTCAACTAGCCTTTTTTTTTTCATATTTTAAAGATGTTTGGTCCACTAGCTTTTTGGAAAAAAAATTCTTTTAAAAAAAACTACTTAAGTTATTAAAATAGAGCTTTCTATTTTTTTTTCTAATTTATTCCTCTCTTTTGGTTAATTGATAACTCATGTTTAAATTAGAAATTTTAATTTTTAATGATTATTTTTTTTCAAATATCATACTATATTTGATGCATATTTTGTTTTTATAAAGTCAAAGAAGGGAGAAAAAAAACTCACATGTCATTACATATTTGGCACATGTCCATTAAATTAACATAAATAAATAAAATTAAGTAAGTAAATAAATAAATATATATAATGTCATAAAATATAATTTAATTAAATTTTAGATAATTTTATTCTTATTTTAA
The DNA here is from genome assembly GCA_026873985.1 of Saraca asoca. NCBI lineage: Eukaryota > Viridiplantae > Streptophyta > Magnoliopsida > Fabales > Fabaceae > Saraca > Saraca asoca. The sequence continues at coordinate 8,142 of JANHAO010020542.1, read as the reverse complement.
ATATTTTGATTGCATTAATATATTTTGATTTCAAAATAAATATGAATTAATTTACTTAATATATTATCTAGTCAAATTATATGTCCTTTTATATGATTCTACATTTATAAGCTAATTTAACAGCTAATTTTGCTAAACACTTTTAATATAATCAGTTACATCATCAACTTTCAACTAATAGATAACAACTAACTTATTAGTTACTTGCACTAATAGACTCTTAATGTGCAAAACACACATTGTATTGAAGTTGTTACAAACAACACCTAAGCTTGAACCACAAAATTAGTTAATGAACAAGTTATGTTTTGTATATTTGATTGTTTTCCGTGTTTATTTCTTACTATAATTAATGAGTGTCAATTAATATCACAATTTATTCTATACTTTAATTTCGATTAATTAATTCATTTTAATTAAACTTAATATTTTCTAAATGCATATTTTATCTTTATCTTATGTTGAAAGGATTTTTTTCCTTTTTGAAATAATGCAAATTACAATTATATACATTTCACAAATAATCACAAACTCAAATTAACTATATTTTGCATAAATTTAATTGAAATTAAAACATAGAATGAATTATATCATTTTAATTAACATAAATTAATTTCAATTAGAATATATATAGTAAATGTTATTGACATACATTTTTCAAGCTAGTTTCATTTGGTTAATGTAAAAATTTGGATCCAACATGAATGACAAGACAGAACCTACCAAATAATTTTTCCTTTTGTATCTTTTTTTTTTCCTTTAAAGCAAATCTAAATACATATTGCTTCTAGAGTAGACAACCAAATTAGTCTTGTAATAGATTCATCAGACAACAAATCAGTCACAAAAGTTAATAGAACGTTAATCTAGTCTCAAATTTTAATGTTTTGCACCGTTTAACATCACCACTTTCATTCATGCTTAGTGCAACATCTTGATTGCCAATAAGAGCTGCCATCAGAGTTCATTGCAACCTTTATAAGTGAGGGAAATAGGAATTTTAGGAATGAGAATTTGTGAATTTACGCCATGTTAGGAATTAAATCTTTTTATAATTTATATCATTTCAAACGAAATGATTTCAATTTATTTACAAATGAAATTTAATGTTTGAAAACAATGTAAAAAATAATGATTTCATTCTATTTACGGATGAATTCTTTTATTTGAAAGATAGATTTTAATAGGATTATGCTGAAAAAAATGTTAGACTAAAAGTAAAATTATTAATATAGCATATGTTTCATGTAAAATGAAATAAATTCTAACTTAATAAATTTGATGGATTTCATAATGACATAAATATAAGTAAAATAGGAATTGTAAATGAAATAAAATAAATTACTCTTTTAAGTTAAATCCAAATATCATTTGAAAAGAAATTCATTTGAATATTAAATGAAATATTGGTTTTTTTTTTTTTTTGGCATTTGTCATGTTAGAAATAAGGGGTTAGAGATTTTATAAAATGCTTCACATTGTTGTCCTCTTTTGTAATACGATATTTCGATTTATGATTCTACTATGTCTAGATGGTTTGAAGTCAACAAAAAATAGAATAAAAATAAACTATATTGGATGATTAATGGCAGAGTAAAATTGATGTAAAATTTTGAAATTTAATACTAAATTGACTGAAGTGTTATTTATTCTTAGACTAATTTTAATATCACCTAAATCTTTCTAGAACTAATTTTGCTATTTCCAATTCATATTAACAAGTACTTTTTCAATTTTTCCTCTAAATTTATAATTTATTTGCTACATAATAAGTATCCGCACTCCGGGATAATGGCTACGGGCTAGTCTATACTCTATAATTGAAGGGTATGTTTTTCTTGCATACATGCCACTTTCTTATTCTTTCATTTTTATTCAAAATTATTTATCTTTTTTAATTGATCATTTATTAGTTATTTAACTACTTAATCATTTATATTTATCAACTTTCATTTATGGTAGATCTTTTTCTTTAAATATTCAAAAATCATATGTGAATTGCATTTTAAATTAGATAGTTAAGGTGTGTTTGAAAACACTGCTTCAAATGCTTACCTAGGTTCATACTTAAAATTGGATTTTATTTTTTGATTTGCTAAGAATGAATATCAAATTAAGGGAAATTTTATTGAATCTTTTAAGTGACAATTGTCTAATTGTATACGTCAAGCAACTATTCCAACTTTTATGAGATTTTATTGGACAAATATATCTAATATTATTTCTGTTTCTTAGGATAATAATTAGATATAAAATATATATCACATTTTTTAAAAATTTGATGTGTAAATTTTTTAAAATCATAATCAAGAGTTGTTTTAAAATTATACAACATTTTAATATTTTATGATAAAATTTTCAAATTATTAATTAAATTTGATTCTCAATTCAAACGTTATAAATTTAATATTTAATGAATTTAATATTTAAAATTCAGCACTTAATTTCAGTACTAAATGTTTTAGAGTAATGGAATTCACCCATAGATTCAATATTTATTTTTTTTGAAAATCTGTATTTCAATTTAAATGTATTTTTATATGGTTATTAATTATAGTTGAATCCTAGCTTACTAATGTTGGAAGTGGTAGTTTTGAAATTATGTATGATAATTCTTATAGTAATAATCAAATACTATTTCTTTGCATTATCGATCAGAAGGAAACAATATGAAAATTTTGAATAATCAAATTATCATTTTCTTTGCACTATCAGTTAGAAAAAAAAAACATAAAAAATTTGATGTTTCTTATAAAAAATTGATTATTTATCCATTCATTTCCTTTATGATTATTAAAGAGTATAGCATTATTACTAATTTACAATGCATTATCAATTACTATAACACTACATTTATATCCATTTTTTTTAAGTCAAGGCAAATACAACTTTTAAAAATTGTGACTATTAAGTTTATTAAAAATCCTAGGAGGTGTTTGATTTAACTTATGGAAATGAAAAGGGAAAAAATCAAATAACAAGGAGTAAGAATAATAATAATTATTACTTTTTTGTTTGTTTGGTTTCATCAAGGAATAGAATTATACTGTTTATGATTCCTTTTCTTTTTATTTGGTTGGATTGTGATTAAGAGTGATAGATGGTAGTCAACAATGGTAAGAGATGGTGGATGGTGGTTAATGATAGTAGGTAGTGGTGGATGTTAGTTAACAATGGTAGATGACAATAAGCAATGGTCGACAATGAAAAGTGGTAGTGGACAGTGGCCAACAGTGTTGGTGATAGTGGATTGTGGTCAACTGTGCTAGGTAGTGGTGGTAAGTGGTGATCAACAGTGAAAGGTGGTGGCGAGCAATGGTTAAAAAATATAGTTGGTATGGGCGGTGGTCAACAGTAATAGTGGTCTTTAACAATTATAAATGGTGGTGGGTGGTGGTTAGTGATTGCACGCAATGGTAGGTGGGGGTCAATAATAATAAGTGGTAGATGGTAATGGGTGATGGTCAATGGTGATAGCGATGTTAGGTAGTTGCTAACAATAGTAATGGTATTGGGTGATGGTCATTGGCAGAAGGTACTGGTGGGTAATGGTCAATGGCAGAAGGAAGTGGTTAGGGATAGCAATACAACTAGGTTGTAAATGAACCTTTTCTAACCCAATACCCCATAATTGGGGACAAAATCAGACCTATCCCCATGTCCTATGGAGTAATAGAGATCCACAGAGAATTTCAAGAAATGATAAAAATCTACAAATTCACATGTAATTACTAAGTAATCTCAAGCATAAGTAGCTAAAGTTCTTGTTGTAGGTATTTTTGAAACCATACAAATGAGTTAATAAAATCTAAATGGACAAGCCTAGCTAATAAGAGCCCAGCTCAACTATGATTGAGGTCCCTGGAGTAATTTCCCAGGTCGCCAAAGGCAAACTTAGATCATTGGTCAAGAAGGGTCAAAGCAGCAACCTCATGTCATTGAGAACGAGGTCAAACACACAGCTGGAAGCATGCTTTTCCAGCAATCAATTCAGGGAAATTCATTCAGCCTCCTACTTTAATGGAAATCCATTATGATTCATTATGTAATCATAATCAATTTATGATCCTTATCAGTTATTGAATCATATTCAAATTGTAACACCCCAGCCATTATAAAAGGGGATGAAATCATTATATAGAGGAAGATCTAGAAAGAAACAACAAATACTTAGCAAAAATACTGAAAAATAAATTAACAATGGATGTAAGCATTGCACTTGATCAAACTATGTTAAAAACTTCTGATGTTTCCCTGTTCTTCCTCTCTCTCCCTCTTTTACACTCAAATTGCAATTTGAGGTTCTAGAATTGGGTTAACCGAATTTACATGTAAACATTTTGGCACTAGAGGAAGGGCCCTAAACTACATTCTCCTTGATTTTTGGTCCAATTGTGATGGCTAGAGGAAGAACAACCAGGAGTTCAAACACTGCAATTGACTAGCCTAATGGTCATCACATGGAACAATAAAGGGACCCATTTCTTCCTATAGTCGGCACATCTACTATCCCTACCATAGGTGTCGCCATAGGTATGCCCCCAATAGCCCCTCGCTAGCCTATGACAATTGCTCCTAGGGTCGATGGAGTGCAAGTATGGCACCAATGTCAGGAAGCACTTGAAAGCATGGTGAGAGAGTTGGTTGAGGCGGTTAGGGCGCTAACTCAGGCACAAGCCCAGGGTGCGTGAAAGAAAGTTGAAGTTGTTGTGCCCAGATAAGTGCTCCAGCAGCCACGGGATGGGGCTCAAGATGAGAAGCCAATTAGAATTATTCAGTGCACTAATTTAGTTTCCTCTTCCAACTTACAACCAAGATCGGAGGTCTACTAAGCTTGCAAGGAAAATGATGGAGATAGATAGTGACATGGTAGTTTGCATCAAGTTAAGGGCCTGGATAGGACCAGTCAGGGACATATTTTAGATTGATACTCACCAGGTTATGGGTAGAGAAGGTGTAGAGCCTCAGATCACCACTCCCACGACCAGGGAAGGAGCTGCTGATCCTTCAACTATTGATCTGGAGCACAGAACCAAATGATAAAAGAGCTACTTTAGAGGGTATAGTGGTTAGAAGAACACCCTTTGGCTTAGAAACATTGAGATCGTTATAAGGAAAGGATACTATTCACTAGATAGATCAAGACAGAGCCTCTCCCTTGTGAGTTTTAAATCGCCATGATCCAGTAATACAATAGGGATAGTGATCGATATGACTACCTGGATGCATTCATTGTATAGATGGATCTTTAGATAACCAATCCTCTAGCCAAATGCTGCATCTTCCTAACCACTCTTGGAGATATACCTCGAACATGGCTCAAGAGACTCTTAGCTCACAACATTGATAGTTGGGAAAAATGCTAGAGAAGATTCATCAACTAATACAAGGCATTGAGAAGGTAGCTTGCACCATCTTACTACCTTGCAATAGTTTTTCAGTGGAAGAACAAATCACTAATAGACTACATTACTCGGTATGGCGTTAGGTCAGCAATGTAGAGAATCTCTCATATGAGAGCATCCTGACAATGATCTTGATTGCACTTCGCAGGAATGGAAAGTTGTATGAGAGCATATACAAGTCTCTAGTGAAGGCCCTAGGTGAGTTTTATGAATAATCAACCAAAGAGATCAAGTAGCAGGAGACCTCTAACACTAAGAAGTTCAATCAGAAGGATGAGGCGAATAGCTCAAACCAGAATAAAAAGAGGAGCAATGGGGATGACAAAGAGAGTCAAAAGGATGACTCTGATAATCAAGTTATAAAGAAGGCCAAGAATGAGAGACCTTAGTGTCAAGGTTGCCATGATAGCTATAGCATAAGGACTTTGAGAAGCCCAAACTCATAAGGTCTCCGAACAGGCTCAGGAATAGACACAAGTTTTGTGCATACCATGTTGAAGTCAGGCACAGTACGTTGGATTGTTAGGTACTCAAAGGTTGTTAATAACCTTATTGAGATCTGAGGTAAGCCTGGACGTGATAGCTTCATGTTTTGCCTCCTCACAAGATAGAGCTTCCTTAGCATCCTTCTTAGTGACCTCAGCGTCTCTCAACTAGGCCTCAAGTATTTGCATTCTATCCTTCAGCTCCGATGCCTCAGTGGTCATAGTGGCCACATCATCCTCAAGCTTTTTCTTGTCTTCCACCAAAGCTAAGAGCTCACCTCTTAGCTTGATCACCCCCAGTGCATTTTGACAAACCAAATCATAATGTTAGCATACAAAGAGGCAAGAGAATTGAAGTGAAAGGACTTAACTTACTAGCATACCAATGATGAGCTACATAGCCCACCAAGCCCTCACCGAACATTTCTTCTGACTCCAATGGCCTGGTGTGGGTCCCCAAGATTAGGTCTACATTCTACTGCAGGATGTCATAATACTTCCTTGATTCGGGCCAAGGCCATTAGGTTGCTCCTTAGTCATGAACTTAGATGCCACTTATTCTATCGCAACAACCATATTTTTCCTGTTATCAACTTTTTGATTCTTACAAATGGGTTCAGATGGGGACTAAGACTTCTCAACATGGGGCTCTCACTAGCTCATCTATGATCTCAACTACCTCAAGCTATAAGGTGGGAACCAGTTCTTGTGAAGTTGCTATAGCTACTATGAGGGAAGAAGATTGATCTATAGCAGTAGAGGCTATACTAATAGTAGAGGTCATGACAGCAACAATGTCAGTAAACTGAGCAGAAAGAGAGGTTGGTGGCATTCAAAGGTTAAGCCTCACCATATTTTCATATTCTTGAAAGTTTATTAGGCCAACTACTTTAATTTTGTGAGCTTTGAGGTTTGTGGTGCTATTAACGGAGCTCGACGTTCAAGGCCAAAGTAAGCTTATGGGAACATAGGAGATCCTTGTCAAATTTGAGGTTGTTCTTGAGATCATCCATAGCAACAATTGGCCTAGCACCATAACCTCCTCAGCCCCTAGTGTCAATTTATCTTTACTAGCTCCGTTTACAAAATGAAACAAAATGTCAAACTAAGGACGAAATAAATATATGAATCCATGCAAGCTCACACATCCTCAGCTCATTTACTAGGAGCAAGGATGAAACCAAAGTAGCGGGCTAAGAAATAAAAAATGAATGGGTTTTATAATTCCTCACATTAGACTTGCCCTTAGCATCACACCGGGGCAAGATTTTCTTATGCTCAATTTGGTGAGCTATAAGGTAATACATCCCATCTCACTAACGTGTGCCCTTAATACTATAAAGATAGCAAAAAACCCTAGTTGAAGGAGGTAGGGGGTTGTTCCTAAGGCAAAGGAGAGCAAGGGAGGTAAGTTACGAGTAAGAGTTTGGTGTGAGTTGGAAAGGGAAAAGTTTCAATCTATTCAACAAATCAATAATATAAGGATGAACTGGGAACTTAGGCCCATCGTCAAGGTGGTGGGTGCTAATGTCAATGAACCTTGGAGGAGGGTAAGTTGCATGGTTATCAGGTAAAGTTGCCATAATTTGGTAGCCCTTAAGAAAGCAATACGTCTAAGCTATGCACCTAAACTCATCCAACTTAATGGTAGAAGCATAGTGAGTAAACACCATGTGAGCTAGAGGCCTTTGACTGTTAGTGACCGGTTGGTCGTCGATGAGGTCAAGATGTGCAGCAAACTTCTTAATGACTTCGCCACTCAAAGAGGTTGTTTCTTTTGTGACATGCACCTGCTTCTCACTCCGATTTGGGGAGTTAAGAACATCAACACTCCTTACTTGGTGGCCACGACATTTAGGAATTGTAGGCATTTATACAAAAGAAGAAATAGTTAGGTTGCTACAAGTAGACCATACCTAAAAGTTAAGCCTAACAGGTAATTTCCTATGCAGCAAGTCATACAGCCTCATATCACCATGCCTAAGACCCAGATCATTAAAAATATTAGGGGCTTGACCACTGAGTCCGTCAGGTCACTAAAACCTAGGAAATAAGTGGAAAGCTAGATTTGACTTTTTACGACCCTAAAACCTTCAGGCATTTTATCAAGCTGATCACATGCTAGCTCTCACAAACAATAGAAGGTACACAAATAAGCATACAATAGAATCAAACAACACACAGAGACAACAAAATAATATTCAAAATCCACAAGATGAACATATGGTTGATGAACCAGTTGACAATGTGCA
>JANHAO010020541.1:0-12818 GCA_026873985.1 Saraca asoca | reverse complement strand
ATTGTTTTGGTAATTAAAAAGAAGAAGAGCTTCCCTGTGGGATCGACCCGTACTCGCCGGTTCTGTGTTACAACTACGCCGTGCGTTTGCGGTTATTTTTAAAATGTGCAGTAACTTTGCAGCACATCATTATCCAAAGAAAGTTACCTTACACTTCCAAGGAACTAAAAATTTACATTTTGGAAAGACCTCTGCTGAAATTAGCCAGAACAACAATGCATATTCATGATGGCACACTTAACATTGATTGGGATAGATTAATAATAAGTTTTAATATTCTTCAAGCTATGACATGTCCTACTGATGATTTTTCTATTTTGTCTATTGATCTTATTGATTTATCAATGCAAGATGTAATTCAATTGAATACCAATGTTGAACCTGATTGGCTTGATGTGACAAAGCATAAAGAGTTAATGGAAACTATTGAACCAGTAGAGTTCCTAGCAATACAACCACCATGTCTAGCTCTAGTCCTAAGCCATCTAATGACCATAAAATTGTGAATACCTTCTGCCCCCATCAAATGGCTGTTGCCAATAACCATATTTGACCCTGGTGGAAGATGGAGGAGATCAGCTTGCAAGCAGTCTTGTACATCAATTCTGCAATTCAATAAGGTTATTTCTTACCCCTCTCTTTTACTTTACTTGTCCTAAATTTTTTTTTTGATCATGTTTGTTTTGGTGTTGTAATGAATTTGAGCTTACATTGAGGACATTGTAAAATTTAAGTGTGAGGGAGTTTTGAAGTTTTGAGTTTGTTGTGCTTTGCTTTGAAGTGTCATTTTTCATTTGAATTAAGCCAAAATTTTTGCTGCATTTCAGAACAGAACTTTTTTGCAATGCAGAAACTAGAAACAAAAAAATTCTATAGAATTTTGTAAAAAACCAGAAAATTAAAAAAAAAAACCAAAAACTTTTGAAAATCAAAATTTTTGGGACTGCTATTGTTTTTCATAGATGATGAGTTTCTTTAGGCTTCAATTGAGTTGCAAGTGATTTTTATGGTTACATAGCATGTCTAGATAAATGATCTTGAACTTGATTAGCATTGTGAAAGATTTGAATTGCTTGAAGATTGATTTTGGTAGACATATATCTTGTGAGGTTTTTAAGCCTATTGTTAAACATTCTTAATAGATTCTCCTTCTTTTTTGTGTGTGAATATTCTTCCATGGTTTTGTTGCTCTAGAATTTGCTTTGATTCTTTCTAAGATTACACTAGCATGCATGCATGAAGATGATTAAGGCATTTCTTTGTTTAAGCCATTCTTTTCCTTTTAGCTTACCTTACAATGAATTTACCATTGTAAAACCCCTTGAGCCATTTAACCTTTCTTCTTAACTAAGTGTGGGGGGGATATGCTATAAAAAGGCAAGGTGTGACTTATAGGAATGAGCTAAAAGAGAGATGAAAAGGCAAAATATGACTTATGTTATTACCCCCAAAATAAAAAGTAAAGAAAAAGAGAACAAAAAAAAACCAGAAAAAAAATACTGAAAAAAAAAAGATTCTATAGAAAATTCGGCATAATTTTGAAAAATAATGGCAGAAAAGAGAAAAAGAGAATGAGAAAGAAAAAAAGGTGGAAACTATGCCATAATGTTTTATGCCTCTCTTTGATTTTGAATTGCCATATCTATAGCATTCCTTCCTTTTCCTCTTTTCCCTTTGGCCATATTACAACCCTTTTGAAGTCCTTATGATTTGTGCAATGCATGCAATTTGAGTTGTGGAGATTAGATGATAAGCAAGCTTATGGTAGTGCATTTCCATGGAATGAATTTGAGATAAACACTTTCCCAATCTAAACAAAATGAGAGTTGTGAGGAGAGCCTTTCTTATAAAGTCTACCAAGTTAATCTATCTTTTGATGAAATAATTTTGCTAATTGGTTTGAGTGTTATTTTGTAAAGAATGAGCTTTAAGATGTTGTGTGACTTGAGTTTGCTTGCATCCATCCTTGTTTGTAATAAGATTCTCATCATGGCTAAAAAATCTCAAGGTCTTTTGAATCTTCTTGCTGTTTTAACCCTTATGTTTTGTTTTGTGTTTTGCTCGAGAGTGCAAAAGCTAAGTGTGGGGGAATTTGATAACAAAATATTTCACTCATTTAATTGTCCTCTCACTAAGCTTTTTAATGTCCAAAATGACTTACTTTCAACTGTGTTATTGTATATTTATAGTGTGATGTCAATTGGATTCATTAGAAGAAATTCTACAGAATTTAGCTTTGTTGAGTAGTTTCTGTATTTTAGTTATAACTTGAGCTACACTTGTCCAATTAATGTGATTCTTGTGTTTTAAGAAAGCTAAGACATGGCTTTACAACCATGATGAAGAAGACCTCCAAGGCTAAATCTCACAACTAGTTATCTGAATTTGGAGTTAAAGTCAAGACCAAAATGCTGCCTGAGCCTATCTCAAGCAGCCAGATCTCTAAGTATTCATTAGGCAATATCTAGAGCTACATAAGTCCAAATGAGGTCCAAAAAAGTCCAAACGGAAGCTAAGACACAATTCTACAACTTTCATGAAAACTTCTAGACCTGTATCCATCAAATTGGGCATGCAAATGAAGCTGCAATTCATAGATAGAATGTTGATGAATTGGGCCTCTGTAGAATTAGATTTTTAGGCACCAATTGGCATGCAACTTTGGCCCAATGAACCATCCTTTGCACTAGCTCACACTTAAACAGCTAGAAAGTAGTAAGTCAAAAGGAAACTAGAAGAAGCAGTCTGCATTGAGACACTACACGCAAGTGGAGTGGCAACAAGCAACTAAACCAACCATCATGATTGAGTACTCACCAATCATGCAGCTAGCTTCTCTTTTCCCAGACAAAGTCATTTTAGTTAAGATTTTTTTAGTAAGTTTAGAGTTCAGCTTTTAGGAAAGAGTTCTAGTAGAGTAGTGTAGGACGTTTTTCTCTTCTTTTTCTCTATAATTTTTTATTTTCTTTCAGCCTTCCATGGAAGGCTGAAGTAGTAATCAGTCCAAGGTTGACAAACTTGAAGATTAATGTGGAGATCTTGTTCCATCATTTTGCATTCAATTTGCTAGTCATTTCTCTCCTTTCCTCTTATTTTTATTGTGATATCTAAATTGAATGGATTCATTTGATTTAGGTGTTAATAAGATTATTGATTAATAATCACTTGCAGGAAGAGGAAGGTAGAAATAAAGCAATGCATTGAGATTTTGATGGATTGTTTGTTGGCTGAGTTCTAGTTAGACTCATTAATCATTTGAAGGATTCTTGTTATGATTTTAGGCCATAGAATATGATCAATAATTGAATGAATATTTTGTGATCAAGGATACATTAATCTCAAGTTTAGTTGATTCCTTTGGGTTGATTGGTATAGTTACTCTAGTTTATATTTCTTCATTGTAGTTAGTTGTTAGTATAGTTACTACCACCCCTCTTATTTTTACCTCCTAATTTGATTGAAATCATCCAAATGATCCAAGGCCTTGACCCAATGTTGCCTATACTACAAGTAGTTTAGGTAGCTCAGTTTATAAATTTCTAATCTTGATTGGCCTCGACAACTAATCAGTTTCCTCGAATCGAAGGTCTCTTCTCATCTGACCTCCTTGCGGCTCTCTCATAGGACTCTCCCAGGTCTCTTACTGGACATTTATAAATGCTCTTGTAGAATTTTTCATCCCTCCAGAGACCTGTTGAGATCATTGTTAAAATACTATCATCCAAAGGGCTCTTTACATTATTCACTTCATTACGAAACTTGGCAATGTAATCTTTCAATGACTCATCTCTCTGCTAAAAAATTGTAGCTAGGTGGCATGATAGCATGAGTTGTCTCCTTAGGGCCTGTGTTGGTCAATGAACTTCTTCTGGCACTCTTCCCAGCTTTTGATGTTGGGAGTGAGAAGATTCTTAAACCAAGCTCTAGGCACATCTCCCAAAGTTACTGGAAAAACACGACACTTGACCAAGGGGTTAGATGTCTGGAGGTCCATTTAGATATTAAAGGCATCTAAGTGGTCATAAGGGTCGCCTTTCCCATTGTAGGACGGGATAGCAGGAACTTTAAACCAATGTGGAAAGGGTTCCATCTTTTCCTTAGAGAATGGGGTCCTTTCCTCATAGCGACCTAACTAATCTTAAGCTGAGGGGCATCTCTCCAACTACTGGACCTTTTGTAATAACTCCTCCACCACCGAGTTCTACATTTCAGATCAATGATCTCTGGTGCTGTCGTGAACTACATTTAAGCCTTCAATGTAATGCAGGTTTCTAGATCATCCACTTCCATTGTTATCACGATCTCGATGGTTTTATGATTCGGGTTGTGAACTAGAAGAGTGAATTGAATCCACATGTCAAGGTGCTTCTTCTAGTGGCTTCTCTCCTTGAGCCTGCACCTCCCTCTATAGTCCCTGACCTGTCCTTCCTACTACTGCAACTTTAGCCCATCCCTGGGCTTTGTGAGTGTGCACTTTAGTTAGCATAGTGACAACATCAACAAGCTTTCTAACTATATTCTCAAGCGCTTCCTAGAATTGATACAATGCCTGTACACCATTGGCTTTTGGGGGAATGGTGGAAACACTTGCTTGAACCAGACTTCCTTCTTTTAGGACATTTTGTTGTTGCTTTTAATGGCCACCTAGTTGATTTATAGAGGTGTTAAAGCTCCTGGTTATTCTTCCTCTTCCCATCTTAGTTGGTTAGTGAATCAATAGAGAAGCAATCTGGTCCCATCGAGCATGCCAAAATGTTGATGGTCAATTTTGGTAATTGGTCAACTAAGAGTTCTAGAACCCAAACTGCTGTATAAGGTGTAAAATAAAGAGAAATGATGAGAACAAAAAGAAGAAAAATAAGATAAACACATAAAATTTTTATTGTGGTTCGGCTAAAGCCAGTATGGCCCCTACGTCCATGGTAATTGTATTAACTTTGAAGTTGTCTCCCTATTTGGTTTACAATGCTTACAGTCTCTCTCTATTGTAGCAAAGTTTCTACATATATCTCACTATCTCTCATGCAATGGCTCTCCCTTCCTATTTATACAAGCTGGGAGGGTTACAATTCGTAATTTATCATTGTAAAACTATGATTACAGTTGTATTAGGTAATAAATGCTTGGCGTCAGATAAAAAATGCAGGGTAAATTATTGTCAAACTTTGGAGGCTGATTTACAAGTCAGAAGTGTACTCAAACTATCAGTTAGACATTAGTTGTTCCTAATTACACTGAGGGAAGCTCATTGTAGCCTTGGTCGGCTGGAAGCTTCGAGATCACGCTACGTGACCTGTTATTTGTCTTCAGTAACCTTGCTTTGGGTTAGGCCATGCCTTTTGTCCTAATTCAATTCTTTGGGCCTCTGCCGGTCCATTCCACCTAGTCCAAAAATGCCCATAACACTGCTGAAAAAGAGCCAATTAAGCAGGGCAGCATGAACCTTATTGTGAGAATCACAAATGGAGCTGTCAAAGATGGATAACAGGCTTGTGGCCAAGTAAAGAAGCCTACTCAGTTCACCATGAATTTGCTTATCAACAAATTCTCAAGCTAAGAGTTCCCCCTGACACTGGTTTATGCGACCTCTAGCTTTGATGCAAGTTATAACTAAGGATCGAACGTCAGCAAAAAAAAAAAAAGAAGAATATTGGAATGGAACTTACGGCCTACAAATGCAAATGGAGCCAAAAGCTCCACAAGGACATCTGAAACTAATATTTTTATACCTTAACTCACATTACTAATTCTCATGTCTTTTTGCAAGATCTTGGAAAAATCCTCAAAGTAAAAACAATATGTAAAAAGAGAAATAAAGTTCTATGACGACAAAACCCTTGCATAGGAAAGGGCTTGTCCGTGCGACCCCCCAACAACCTCACCCAAGGCATGCTCTGGCAGAGAACCATTGTAGGGAAACCATGTCCAAGGCGTGCTTCAGCACAGAACCCTTGCGTGGAAAAACTGCATCCAAGGTGTGCTCTAGCACAGAACCCTTGCATGGTAAAACAACGTCCAAGGCATGTGATTGCATAGAACCCTTGCATGAAAATACGTCCAAGGCGTGCAATTGCACAGAACCCTTATGCAAACAATCTTGTCCAAGGCGTGCTATGGCACAAAACCCTTATGAGAAAAAACACATCCAAGGCATGCTCTAACATAGAACCTTTGCATGGCAAAACCACATCTAAGGCATGCGATTGCATAGAACCCTTGTGTGGAAATGTGTCCAAGGCATGTGATTGCATAAAACCCTTGCGCAAACAATCTCATCCAAGGTGTTATGGCATAGAACCCTTGCGAGAAAAAATCACATTCTAGACATGCCATAGCACAAAACTTTTGCATGAGACCATGTCTAAGAAGTGCTCTAGCACTAAACTCTTAAGTGGAAAAAAGGCATACTCAAAAGACCCGACAACCCTGTGTCCAAGAAGTGCCAAAAGCACCAAACTCTTGCATAGGGCGAGACACTTTCAAATTCAAGGCGACTCAGACGCCCAGACACTCTAGTGTTCAAAACTCATAGCCGATGAAAATGAGCTTATGCGATCGATTGTTCATGTAGTATATCCTTTTAAGTCATGATATATTCTCTTAAGTCATGCTTTATTAGCTTGAGCCTATTCTAATAAATGTCATCTTTATTATTCAGGTCGATTAGCCCATTAAATAATCCTTTTATTTAAACATTTGTTAAGTTGTGGTTTATAAGAACCTAATTAAGTTACTGATCACAACCCGTCAAATAAAGCACTCAAGAAACAAAGAGAAATACAACATGATTTTATTAAAAGGAAGCCTCAATCAATGAGGTCAACGACGCAGCATGCTAGTCAAGCAGTAAAACTAGCCCAAAATAGAGCTCACATTTGCAGGCACTCCATGCAACAAGATGGCACATGGGCCATGCAACAAGCTGGCCTAAATCATTCAAATGTGATGCACTTGCTCAGCCATGCAATGGCTCATTTTGATAACGGGCTCATGGTAGCAATAATTTGGACAACGAGTTTACACCTGCAGTGTCATTCTGGGCATGGCACTGAACGAAGGTTGAGCTTGCATAGCCATAAGCAAATAGCTCATTCAGTCACCATGAAGCGAGACAATTTGAAGACTAGCTCATTCAGTAGCCATGCAGTGAGATGGTTTGATAATGAGCCTATACAATGGACACAAAATGCAGGGCTAGCCTAGGTCCCTCAAACCTTCGAAAAGGGCCTAACTTCATAGTAACACCAATAGCTCCCCCTCTAACCAAGACAAGTCACTTGTTCCGAAGTCGAAGCCTTTGGCCCGTGCCTTTGGTCTTTGTAAAGCTCATTGCAAAATTAAACAAAGAATAAAGCTGCATTATTCTCAAATAAAATGTCATACTAGAAGCAAGCCCCCACTCTCCTAACCTAAAAGGGACATTCAACTCGATGACATCTTTGTGGGTGAGAGAGGCTTCCGAGCCACCTGTGCCTCCCACCTAGGTGCCCTCTAAGGTGAACTCAATCGTGCAGACTAAGGTGCATCCATGCCACCCCTTAGCCACTCAACATGGTACATATCCTTTTAAATCATAATTTACTGGCTGAAGTCTTTTAATATTGAATTATATGATTTACTAATACTTGTCCTCAAGGTTGATTGACTTGTTGAGCATTAATTTTATCTAACTTTTACTGAGTTATGGCTTGTAGAAACTCATTCATGTCAATCTACATGAAACATTCGGCAGTGGAAGCTTGGATGAACCGAGTAAGTCACTCTGAAGCAAATCGCATGAACAGTGAGACAATTCTATTAGCTCCCAGTCCACAAAGTGCACTAGGAGTTGGGGGGCTTATGTTGATAGTGATTTTTGGACCTACAAAAAGCCTAGCAGACTAGCAGTAGACTAGCCAGCAGACCAGCCCTCAAACAAGCTGACAACATGCCACTCGACGTCTACAAATTCTTTCACTGCTTAGTATAACATTTATACTTTATTATTATTATTATTATTATTATTATTATTATTATTAAGTTACTGTTGTAATATTTAATATTACTGATGTAATCACTCTGTGTATATATAATAGGGGAAAGAATTATAGTAAAGGGGATCTCTTCTCCTCCTCCAATAGAAGGGACAGTGACACCCTCTCTTTGTAAAAATACATTCCCAACGATAAAACTGACCGTGGATGTAGGGGTCCCAAGGAGGACTTTAGCTGAATCACATTAAAAAACCTCCTGATTCTTGTGTTTCTTCCTCTTTCCTTATCTTTTCTTTTTTCAACTAGCTTGCAATTTGGGGTTTTAAGAACTATTCAATTAACTAAGATTTAGGTTTGCTAAACCAAATTTTATTGTCAACAATGAATTTGGATGAAATCATCATTTGCTATATTCTCAACCACAGCAAATAACCTTTTCCTTAGTACAACATGAGATATATCTTGGGTTTAAGTTAGTTGAGTCATTGATTCTTTTGCCTACTTACTGTTAACCTCCCTAACCTCCTCCCCTTTTGCTCACTCATTTTTTAGTAAGATGCCTAATTGACATATATAAAATTATAAAATTTAGATATTAGAAATATGATAAAATTAAGTCTTTTAAAAAAATTACTTATTAGATTAAAAATGATACCTTTGTAGCCAAAATGATAAGACTCTTTCGCTATGTGATGTAAGTCCTAACTGCTTGGCCCATTATGTATAATTCATCCATTGGCACTAGTAATTTTCCACTCTAATCTAGGGGGTGTCAACTATAGCCTTTGTTTGACTGCCCCATAGTTATTGGCAATGGAGGGTGTGGCTATGGAAAACCTTTCCTTGTGCCATTGCACATTCCTTGGACACTAGAACTAGAAAACATTTAGCTTCTTCCTATAGAGACAAAAAACCAAATTGAAAAAGTTATATCTTTATTTTTCACAAAAAAATATTAGAAACTACTTACATAATAAAAGAAGTTTAATCATTTAGCGATAGTCATTTATCTCTAGTAGCTTTGCAAATGGGCTAGGGTCTCCCAGGCAACTGGCTTTCACATTGCTAGGCAAAGGAGGAGGGTGCATCTATACCTCATTATCTATAGGCCTCGAGCTAATAAGTGGTTGCATGCCCATTTTCTAAATGTAAGTCGCCATCTTCCAATCAAAGATTTCTTCCATCTCAGCCCGAATCTCCTCTCTCACTTTCTTGTCACTTGAGCAATAATCTTTACAATAGGATCCTCTACACAAAGTGGTGATCCTCGAAGACACTTTAATAATCCTCTAAAATAGGCCTTCATACTCACTCCTCCCTAACCTTTTAACACGGTTGAGATACTTTTGAGTTGCCAGATAGCTGTCAATATGTCTATTCTTCTAAATAAAGTAAACTCTTCTTGGGTCAATTGCTCCATGAAAGAATCTTGTGGCATGTAAATAAGAATATTTATTAACACTTAACACTTATAATTACTTACGCGATTAACACTTACAAATTTCTTACAATTTTTTCGGTAACTATTTGGCTTTCTTAAGTCATATATTCACCTCTTTGTATTGACCCTAGCTCTCTTCTACAATTCATGCTGAGATATGGAAATTATATGTGAATCAGACTGATTAGAAGCTTATTGTTATGCAAGTTTTCCTTCATCAAAGCTTGCTCAAGCTTCATATATCTGTCACAAGACAACTTACGTTTATATTTTTTTTTTGTTTGTCTCTCTCTATTAATTGCACTTATACCTTGTTAACAAAAAAAAAAGATGATAATATGATCAAATTAAGCATAACATGCAGTAAAAAAAATAAGGTAAGATGACTAAATTTAGCTGAGAAGTCTTAGATTGGCATTACTTCACAAAATCATTCCACACTTATTGATCAAGGAAGTTATATTTCTTAAAGGGGTTTTCATCACCCTTCCTCTTGACGATGATGTGATCCCTTTTCAACTAGTTTTTGAAGCCTTTCCACCACTCCCCAATAAGTTTTAAGACTTCTTTTTTGCTCCCCATATCAACATCAAATATGGCCAATAAGATAACACGCATATAAATTATACTTATATACAATTAATCTAAGAAAATAGTTATACATATCTTAAATATAAATTGGAGATAAATAATATACACCAAGACATCCTACCAAATATTCTCCTTGATATTCTTTGGTACTTCTTTCTAGTGTTTAATACTGATTGACACCTTGGTGGGTGCCAACATTCCAATATAACTCTTATATTTTGATAAACCATCCCCAATTGCATGATCCTTAGCATTGAAGTCAACTTTTATCTTTTTTCCTCTTTTAAGGATTAGGTTCATTTTCTTCATAAGGGTGGCACTTCTCATACTCTTGTTAGTATGAAAAGAAGGATCCATATGGCTGTTTAAAAGGAGACAAGAAAAAGAAGTTAACCTCACAAAAATTATTAATATATGGAATTAATTTCAAAAAAGTTTTAGTATTTGATATCAAATTAGAAGTGTCTTTTTCATATATGATTCTGAGCCATTATTTTTATGGTAACTTAATAGGCATCTTTTAAAATTATCTTTCGTGCCAATCATCCCTAACTAAAACACTGAAAATCTTTTTAAATGTCAATATCTTTTCTAATTTTACAATATGGTTTAATTCTAAAAATTATTGTAGAATAATGCTTCCTATATTAATCTATAATGGTCTAAGTATGGACCTATGATTAACTTTCATTACTATACGTATGAAAATAATTAGCATTGAACTAGGCACACACACATCACTATCTTATGTAATGATTGGTATTGCTTTTTCTTACATATAATAGGAGTGGCACATCACTTAATACATACACAATATTTTAGATTATAGTAAGTTTTTCACTCTATATATCTTTTGCTTTTGTACCAATTTAACAATGATCAATGACTTTAGTTACTTAGTTTTACAACAATGAGATGTTTACATGTGCACATATAATTTTAATTGACTCCTCCACTCATTTATAAGACTATAACCAAAGGATATCAAACCTTTACAATGATTTATTTTTTTAGAAAATAGGATTCTTGAATCTTATTCAAAAGTCTCAAGGGGTAGGTTAGCAAGCTCTTTCATATTACTAATGTTAATGGGTTATTCAAATTATTTAAGTTACTTCCAAGTTTTAGAGTCATATATAGAATGATAATGTTAAGTTCGTTAATATTGATTCTAATATTTTACTTTTGACCCAATGTGGCTGCATGCATAGAAATGCTTCAAGAGTTTAGAAGCAACTGTTATAATGTTTTTATTTACATTAGGAAGGCATTCTCATTGAATCCATATGGATTACATTTGATGATTTTCAATGGGAAATGGTTATGTTCCAAGGTTTAGTTTTTACTACATAGATTAAAAGGAAAATCTTAGTCATATTCCTAAACACTCTACCAAGTGGTACTAAACAAGGCATACATGACTAGACAATCAAAGTTAGCAAGGAACTAAAATCTAACCAAAATCAATTTTGAAAACAAACTAAGAAATAAAAGAGAAAAATAAAAGCTAAATCCTAAAAAATAAACTATTAGCAAAGTATAAAGTCGAAAAAGTATTAAAAAGTATTGATATAACTTAGTAAGGAAGAAATGAATACAATATAAGGAAAAACGAAATTCCTTACCTTAATCAGTGATAAACTTGAAATGCGATGATTGAAGACAACAAAGGCCATAAAGAAAAATATAGCATGGGTTTGAGAATGATTTTCTAACTGTTTCAGACCAGGGAAAGCAAATGAGATTTGGATAAAGAACTGTTGTATTTGTGAAGAAGTCTAGACTTTAGATGTTGGTTATTAATAAGGAACCAATGTCTATTATTATGCATAAACATCCGTTTTTATAATAAATCGATGTACAAACTTAAGACGTCAATTTTTTATAGAAAACGATATATTAATTTTCATTATATTTACAGAAACAACATCGTTGTTTCATATTATTCTCATGTTAAATTTTTTTCATTTTGTTTATATATCAATTCTTTTATGATAACTGACATATTAATTAACAACATATTTATGAAACAACACAAGTTGAATTTTTTAATTAATTTTTTATTTTATTTTTTGCATAATATATTATTAAATTTTCACAAATAATTTGCTCCAGGTTAATTATTTTCTAAAAAATTATCAATTAAATAATATTTAAATACTTGAAATAATATTTCAATAATTGAATTATTTTACACATTAAATAATATTTAATTATTTCAAAATGTTCTTTGGATTGTGTTAAATACGTCGGTTTGTGTTGAAAAAATCAATGTCATTTTCATTTTTTTAAAAAAAATGCAGAAACCTACACTGCAAAAAAAGAGGAGTTTGGTGACCGAAATAGCGACTGAAGTTTTTCGATCTCTAACTGCGACCAATTTGTAACTGATTTGCCACTGAATAATTGGGGTAAGAAGTCACAGGCTTAGCTACTGAATCAGCAACAGAATAAGTTGGTCTTAAAAATTTTGGGCGCCATTTGGTCGCTGTGTAGTGGCAAGCAAAGAAAAATTTAAAACTTTTTTTTGAAAACTTTTTTGCAACCGACAGATTTGGTCGCTGTGATAACTTTACTTGCCTAAAATTTGCTTTTCGTCGACTGAAGCCAGCCCTGCCCTCTCCCTTTTAGTTCTTCATTAATTACTAACCCAATTCCTTCCCTCCTTTGTATCCGTGTCCTTCTCTCTCTATCTCTGCTTCGTTCACCTCTAAATCTCTCTTCACCGTAGTGAAATAGCTGATTTTAGCTTCAAGATCGTCCAAACTGAAGCTTCATTTCATTCGCATGAGGTCAGATTTAGAACCCTTACT
>JANHAO010020540.1:0-12820 GCA_026873985.1 Saraca asoca | reverse complement strand
AGAATAATAAATTATTCTAGGGACAATTATCATATTTATTTATATTACACAGATATAACAAAAATATAATAATTGAATTGCCATTGAAACGTAATATAATGTATGCAAACAATCATCCCATGATTGGCTTCTAAGGCATACACCAACAACACCTTCCTAAAAAAACACATCCTTCAGATCATGATACATTTTAGACACTTCTGGGTGCATTGTAAATGATGAATTATGTGCTTGAAGTAACAAATCATCATGAACATTTGGGGGAAATCTTAATTACTCCTATCTCATCAACTGTAAATTTTGAGTTTGATTCCATTTTCACCTTTTGTTTAAGAATCACATATTGTGAATCTTGTCTTTGAGCATCTTTAATAGAATCGGCTATTACTGATTGTATTGTCATATTTGTGAGAATTACAGTTTGATTCAAAACTTCTAATCACACTCCAATCCTTTCAAACTCTAGGTAAAAACATAGCAATTTTTCTTCTTTAGAAGGAAGATAAGCTGAACTCACTAACTTGCAACTCAATGCATCAGTAACTTTGCTGGGCCCAAATGATATCATATCAAGTAATCATAATCCTTAACTAGCTCCATCCACCTTTGTTCTCTAAGATTAAGATCTTTCTATTCAAAGATATACTTCAAACTTTTATAATCTGTATAGATCTCACACATTTCTTCATACAAGTAATGCCTCTATATTTTCAATGCAAAAACTACCATGGCCATCTCCAGATCATGAGTAGGATAGTTTTATTCTTGCTTCTTTGAATGTCATGATGCATACGCAATTACTTTTACATTTTGCATTAATATGAGCCCAAGCCCAATGCATAAAGCATCACAATACACCACGTAACCACCTAATCTAGATAGTAAAGCTAATATTGAGGCTATCGTCAAGTATCTCTTTAACCTTAGGTAGAAGTCCATTCAAATTGCACTACTTTTTAAGTAAGTTTGGTTAATGGTGTGGAGATCTTAGAAAAATCTTTGACAAACCTTCAATAGTACCCAGCTAATCCCAGAAAACTGTGAATCTCAATAACTGTTGTAGGTCTAGGCCAATTTTCTATAGCTTCTATCTTTTGAAGATTAACTTGTACTCCTTCTTATGACATAATATGCCCAAGAAACTTGACACTCGTCATCCAAAATTCACATTTGGAGAACTTTGCATAAACTCATATTCTCATAGTGTTTGCAACACTATTCGCAAGTATTAAGCATGCTCTTCTTCACTTTTGGAATAAACCATGATATCATTAATGAATATAATCACAAATTTATCCAAAAACAATTTAAACACTTAGTTCATCAAGTCCATAAAAGAACTTGGGGTGTTTGTCAGTTTGAACAACATTACAAGGAATTCATAATGGCTATATCGTGTACAAAAGTTAGTTTTAAACACATCTTCTTTACAAATTTTTAGTTAATGATATCTTAACCTATTGATGTACAAATCTAGTCAACTGAAGTCCAAAGCCCAAACTACAAATCGAGAATGCTAGATAACAAGAAAGAGAGAAAGGAAGAACAAGAAGACACCAAAAAGTTTTTAACATAGTTCAGCCTAAATCATTGCTTACGTCCATGACTATTAATCTCTGTGTATTTTGGTCAAGAAATAGTATGTATTGATTAAATATTCCCTGTACAATGATTTCAACCCCTATTTATAGTGGCTAGGGTGTTACAATTTGAATGTAGTTCAAAAAAGGAAAAGAATCATGAATTGATTACACTTCTATAATAGAAAACATTTGATTTGGAAACAGATTTCCATTAAAATAGGCAATTAATTAATTTTCAATTCTAAAAGTTGACTCCTTCTTAGATTGAATTATAGTGAGCTTCTGGATGATGGCTAAGAAAGCATGCTTCAAGCTACAGGCTAGGCCTCATCCTCAACAACCTGAAGCTATATGTAAGGTTACTTTAACCCTTGTTGATCAGTAATCTGAGTTCATATTTAGCAACCTGATGACTTACTCTAGTGACCTCAATCCTTATCAATTGGGCTTGTCCATTGGGCTTTTACTAGCCTATTTGTATGGCCCCAAAAATATCTATAACATTAACCCCTAGCTTTCAGTGTAATCTGCAGACTAGGAGCTGTAGTTTACTAGTAAAAGCTAGCGATTGTGATCTACCATGCTGTCATTTAGACTTTTATCCCATCACTCTATCTATGCCAACTCTTGGGTAACCATTTTACCACTCACCCATGTCATCATTACTGTATTTAATATGCACATTTTTCCATAACCATCAGAGTGGTGATGACTAAGCCTTATTATTCGCTGGACTGTCAGATCAAGGGTAGTTGATCAGTCTCTAGATCTATGGTGAGGTTATATAAGCTATATTAGGTGAGAGAAAACATTTTTCCCTCTTACTTGTCATTTTTGAAATCCAACACTTTGCTTCTTACTTTTTTCTCAAACTCACAAACACTCGCCACCATTTTTTTGCTTTTCTGCTTCACCAAATTTGCAATAGAATACTTTGGATTTAGGTTGCTAGGGACCAATCTTATGCATCATTCCTTTCTCAAACTCCTCTCGTCCCATTAATATAGTAAGTTCTCTTAGCGCACCCTTAACTCTAAGCTTCTATTTTTCATGAATGCCTTGCTCTATGAGTTTTTGATGTCTTGATGCTTGGAGAGTTTGGTGGCATGTGCCTGTTAGTTGCTAAGAAATTTTACATGTAGGTTAATTATGTTGAATGCTTATTAGCACACCTTTTGTTATTTGTGGAAGATGGCATGTGACCTATTTGATAAAATGTTTGTAGGTTTTAGGGTTATAGATTGGCAAATTTAGCTTCCTATATGTTTCCTAGGTTTTAGCAACCAGATGGGCTTATTGGTCGAGCCCCCTATATTTTTAATGGTCTGGGTCTTAGGTGTGGTGATATGAGGCGTGTATGATCTGTTGCACAGGAAATTCCCTATTAGCTTATAGAAGTTTTAGCTTTTAGGTATGATCTACTTGTAGTAACCTAATTGTTCCCTCTTTTGTGTAGATGTCTACATGTCATAAGCACCATGGTCACCAAGTAGGGAGTGCTAACATTCCTAACTCTTTAGATCAGAGTGAGGAACAAGTGTGTGTCACCGAAGAAGCAGCCTCTAGGAATGGCAAGGTTGCTGAGGAGTTTATGGCTCATCCTGACCCTACTGAGGGTCAGCAAGCCATTACTCACACGACATTTATTCAACATGCTTTGACTATTAATCTTGATAAGCTTAAGGGAATAGCTCTAACGTATCACTTGCCTAAGCGTTGTCGCATTATGGCACCCTCACCTAATGACCACACAGTTTATCCTCCTCCAAGGTTCATTGCCATTAGCACTTACCATCTTGATGCTGGGCTTAGGTTCCCAATTCACCCTTATATTATTAATTTGTTAAACAAATTAAAACTTTGCCCTTTCCAACTCACACCCAACTCTTACTCCCAACTTACCTCCTTTGCTCTTCTTTTTCTTGGTAATAACCTCCCACCTCCTTCTGTAAGGGTTCTCTATTACCTTTACTATATCAAGGGTATAGGCAGTAGCAAGTCAGGTTAGTGAGATGGGATATACTACCTCACAACTTACCAGATCGACCACAAGGAAATCTTGCCCTAAGGTGATGCAAAGGGCAAGTCTAATGTGAGGAACTATAAAACCCATTGGTTTTATATTTCTTGCCCATCTCTTCATCATTTTCACAACTTTGGGTTCATCCTCACTCTTGGAAAGTGAGCTGAAGATGTGCAAGTTTGCATGAGTACATATATTTATTTTATTTTTGGTTTGACATTTTATTTCATTTCATAAACGAAGCTAGTAAAGACAAGCTGATATTAGGGGTAAAGGAAGTTGAAGTGCTTGACCAATTTGTTACAGTGGATGGCCTTAAGAGCAACATTAGATTTGACTAGGACCTTCTGCGCTCTCACAAGCTCACTCCAACTTTGAACATCAAGCTCCTTGACATCACCAAAGACATTGGAGCTTATAGAATTAAGGTAGTTAGCGTAGCAAACTTTTGGGAGTAGTAGATATGGTGAGGCTCAACCTTCTTATGCCACCAACCCTTCTTTCTACTCAGTCTGCTAACCCTACTGCTACCATAACCACATCAGCTCTTACTGTTGCTGTAACCCTTACTACTACAAATCAATCTTCTTCCTTGGTAGTAGCAATAGGGACCTCACAAGCACTCATTCCCACTTTGCAGCCAAAGGTGGTCAAGGTCCTAAATGAGGTGGTGAGAGCTCCTGCTCATGTGGGTTTAATTACTCCTAGTGATGGGGGGAAGGCAAAGTCCTTATCCAAGCCCCCTACCAAGAAGTAAAAAATGGACAAAGGGAAGGAAATGGTGGCCGTAACCAAACAAGTGGCACCTAAGGCTACACCCCAAAAGTGATTTGATGGCCTTGGCCCTAAGGCAAGGGATTACTATGACTTCCTTCAAGAGAATGTGGACCTAATCCTAGGGACCCACACCAAGCCATTAGAGTCAAAGAAGATGTCCGATGAAGGCTTGAAGGGCTATATAGCTCGTCACAGTATACTAGTAAGTTAAGTTCTTTCACCTTGGTTCTTTTGCTTCTTTATAAGGTAATTTAACCATTTGGTTTCTCATAGTACGTTAGGGTAGATAAAGCTAAGGGATCAGCACTTAGCTTGGGAGAAAGATAAGAAAAAGCTCGAGAGTGACTTGGCTGCCATGATAACTAAGGTGTTAGGGCTAAGGAACAGAACGTAGCTACTCAAGACCCAACTGAGAAATACCGAGGTGGCCAAGAAGGAAGCCAAGGAGGCCTTGTCTCATGAGGAGGTGAACCACAAAGCTGTCACATCCAACATTACTTCGAATCTCAATAAGAGTATCGATGAGCTATCGTGAGTGAAAGACGAGCTGGACACAGTGGTGCAGCGAGCTGAGGCTGCTAAAAGAGAGAAATAGGCCATGGCATAGTGAGTAGAGGCTATGAAAAAGGAGAAAAAGGCAACTAGGAAGGAGGTCACTCAAGCAAAAGAGAAGATCAATCAAGTTAGGGTGGAGACCACTTTACTGGTCATGAAAATGGACAAAGATACGATGTCTAAAACAACCGTTGGCTTCTTATACACCTTGTGGAAGGAGCACCCAAAGATGAACTTCTCCTTTTTTGGTGGGGATGTTCATAAGGCTATTAAGGACTTCAAGGAAGCCATGAAGGCAACTCCTCCAACTAAGGGTGCAAAAGTCGTAGGTGGAGTTACTCCTGCTTAGGGTGTAACTCAAGAAGAGAGCAGCACACAGGTCATAGAGACAACTAAAGCGGTTGCTAATGACCAAATGATGGATGATTTGCTTGCCCCATATGTCAACCTTCCAAACTACTAGAGTACACCTCCTAAGGACCAGCCTTCCTCTTAGGTCATGATTGCTGTAATCTAAACAAGCATCTCTTTTTCTTTTGTAATTTTGAGTTTCATTTTTTGAATTTTCATATGTACATTCACCTCATTAAAAAAGGTTTTTAATGAACTTCTTCTTTTATAATTTTCTTGCTTTATTCTTCTAAGTTTCAATAGTAGTCAACTTCAAATAAAGTAAAGAAATATTTAAATTATAACTTTTTTAATCATGATGATAACAAAAACCACCAAGTTAATGCCAAGTTAAATGCTCAGTAGATCGCAAATGATAACTCAAAGGTTAACATGAATACGCCTCAGCTCGCAAATCATGGCTTAATAAATATTAGCCAAGTTGAATGCCCACTAGGTCACAAATGATAACACATAGGTTAACATGAATGGACCTCAGTTAGCAAACCATGGCTTAATAAATATTAGTCAAGTTAAATGCCTAGTAAGCCACATACGGTGACTCTCATGTTGACATGAATGGCCCCAATTAGCAAACCATGACTTTATTTGGGTTAGAACCAAGATAAATGCTTAGTAAGCCACAAATGGTGACTCTCAGGTCGACTTGAATGGCCCCTAGCTAGCAGACCATGTCTCTTTTAACCCTGAGAATAGCTCACTTCCTGTATAATACTTTCTTGGAATTTTATTTAAGAATTAGTAAACAAAGACATAAAAAATTTGAGGAAAAATTGGGGTGCTTTTATTAATATCTGAATAACATCACAGGATTAGAAGGGCAAGCTTAAATTTATTGAAAATATGGGAGCAGATGTTTAGCATTCCAAGATCATGGAACTTTAGCTCCATTCATATTTGTTAAATGATAAGCTCCATTTCCTAAGTCTTCCTTGATGATGTACGGGCCCTCCAAGTTCGGACCAAGTGTCCCATCATTGGCCTTGCAAGCTCCAAGAAGAATAAGGTGTAGTATAAGATCACTAATTTTGTAGTTCTAAACTCAAACCTTCTTGTTGTAGTATCTCATAAACCATTACTGATAGGTCATGATCTTGAGGTGAGCTATTTCTCTTGTCTCCTCTGCGAGGTCGAGGTTTGTAATGAGCAGCTGATTGTTATCCATCGGATTGAAGGTAGCTCTTCATTGTGAAGTTACCTCAAGTTCTACTAGGATCATGGCTTCAAATTCGTACACCATTGAGAAAGGAGTTCCTCTTATGGTGCTATAAGCTGTGGTTCTGTAAACCCAACGCACCTTTTATAACTCATCTACCCATGTTCCCTTCTTGGCCTCCAACCTTGTCTTCAAGATCTGTTTGATGATTTTGTTAATAGCCCCGACTTGTCCATTAGCCTGAGGATGGTCTATAGTTGAGAAACTTTTCATAATCTTTAGATCATTATAGAATTTAATAAATTGCTTATTGTTAAATTGGGTCTTGTTGTCAGTCACGATTTGCTAAGGAACTCCAAACCTACAAATAATATTAGTCCACATGAATTTTTTAGTCTTTGAGGTAGAGATCTCTGCTAGTTCCTTTGTGTCTACCTCTTGGTGAAATAATCCATAGTAACCACTGCATGCTTGCACTTTTTGTGACCTGTTAGGAATGGTCCAATCAGGTCTATGCCCCAAATCACAAAAGGCTATGGACTAACCATTTATTACAAGTAGGCTGGTGAAGCTTGTGAGACCTTGGAGAACCTCTGGCACTCATCACATTTCCTAATGAGGTCAATGGCGTCTTGTTTCATTGTAGGCTAGTAGAATCCCTGTCAGAGTGCTTTTTGAGCTAGAGATGGCCCCCTAGCATGATTCCCATAATGGTCGACGTGAATCTCCTTTAGGATGGTGTCACAGTCATGGCCATCTATGCATATTAGGAGTGGAGCTAAAAATCCCCTTTTATATAGCATGTTGTCATAGATACAATATCTTACTACTCAAGCTCACAAATGACGTGATTTTAGCTTATCTTTTGTAGCTTGCCATCTTACAGGTAATCTAAGATCAAACCTATTCATGAGTCCTGCACCATAATAATTGCCATCACAGTATCTTTTTGCTTCATACTTAGTGATGGAAGGAACTCCACTGGGATTGCCCCTAAGAAGTTTGCATCTCTGGTTATGGCCAAGCGAGCTAATGCATCCACATGCATGTTATGAGCTCATGGAATCTAATTGACCTTGTATCTTTGGGAAAAAACCAAGAAATTCCTAAACCTTCTTAAGGTAAATGGCCATCTTCAACCCCCTCATCAGATATTCACCCCGCACGTGATAGACTACAAGTTAGGAATCATTAAATATCTTCAGATTTTCAACTTGCATCTCTCTTATTGAGCGAAGCCCTGCCAATAGTGTTTCATATTCTACTTCATTATTTATGGCTTGAAAATGAAATCTCAGTGTGCAGAGGATTTTATATCCCTCTGGGCTAATTAGAAGCACTCCTACCCCAGCCTTCTACTCACTCGATGACCTATCAACATACAACTCCTAATATGGACCCTCTAAGGCCTCTGCTCCCTCTTTCATGGGCCCTGTGAACTATACAATAATATCTACCAAGGCTTGCCCCTTGATTATTAGTCTTGGCCTGTACTCAATGTCGAACTAGGCTAGCTCAACTACCCATTTGAGTAGACGACCTGAGGTATCTATCGTCTGCAAGATCTACCTAAGTGGGAACTATGTGAGCACCTTAATGCTATATGCTAGAAAGTAAGGTAATAGCTTCCTTGATGTGATCACGTGGTAGTAGGCAAGCTTCTCCATCCATCAGTGAGTGCCTCATTTCAGCATCTAGTAGCCTCTTTCTCACATAATAAACTAGAAATTAAGCTCCAACTTCTTCTAGTATCAAGGTTACACTGAGAGCATGCTAAGATACTCCCAGGTAAACGATGAGCTTCTCAGCTTCCTTTGGTTTGGACAAAAGAGAAGCTTGGCCCATATATTCCTTCAGCTACTGGAAAGTGATCTCGCACTGCTCAGTCCACTTGAACTGCTTTGCTTTTTTCAGTACATTAAAGAAGGGGATGCATTTGTCTATCGCTTTCAAGATAAATCTACTGACTGTTGTGACGTGGCCATTAAGGCTTTGCACATCCTCGATTTTGGTAGGGATCTCACATTAATAAATGCCTTGATCGTTTCAAGGTTCACCTTAAATCCCCTATTATTAACCATGAATCTGAGAAAATTTCCTAAAGCCACCCCAAATGCACACTTGAGTGGATTCAACTTCATCTAATATCTCCTCAGAATTTGGAACATTTCCCTTAGATCATGCATATGGTTAGTGACCTATTCAGACTTTACCAGCATGTCATTCATATACACCTCCATTGTCTTCCTAATCTGTTCCTCGAACATCATATTAACTAACCACTAGTAGGTTGCCTCTGCATTCTTCAATTCAAAGGGCATTACCTTATAGTAGTATAGCCTACGGTCAATGATGAATGAGGTGTGCTCCTCATCTTGTGGGTTCATGGGGATTTGATTGTACCCTGAGTAAGCATCTATGAAGTTAAAGAGCTGATGACCAGCAATTGCATCCACGAGTTGATCAATCCTCGACAAAGAGAAGCTATTCTTTGGACATGCCTTGTTGAGGTCTATGAAATCAATGCAGGCTCTCTATTTCCCATTTTTCTTTTTTATGAGCATAGGGTTAGCCACTCAGGTTGGGTAATGAGCTTCTTGGATAAACTTGTTGGCTAAAAGTTTATCCACTTCTTCCTTGAGAGTGATGTAACGCTCAGCAGTCATTGGCCTCCTCTTCTAGCAAACTAGCTTGTCATAAGGGTCAATATTGAGCTTATGTGACATGACCCTAGGGTCAATCCTTACCATGTCCTCATGATTCCAAGTGAAAATGTCTAGGTTCGCCTTAAGAAATTCAGCTTGCTGGGCCTTCACATTTGGAAACAAGTTTTTTCCCTACTTGAGGCATCTTTTAGCATCTACCTTGCTGACCTATACATCTTCAAACTCCTCCACTAGACCAGTTGCTTTGTCTGCATGCACCTCATAGGGGTCGAGGTTATAGCTGACCCCTATTGTACTCATAGCTTGTGGTTCTCTACCAGAAACCACATTAACCTTCTTCCCCCTCACCCCTATCTTGACTATATCCTTGTAGTAGCGTTGGGCTATGTGCTAATCACCTCGTACACATCCATCTCCATTAAGGGTCAGGAATTTAATGGTAAGTGTCTTAGTTGATGTGACCATGTCTAGGTCATTCATTATAGGTCACCCCACCACCACATTATATGTTGAGGACAATAAATAATTAGAAAGTTTACCAGGACAGTGGCTTGGCAATCTAAATCCTCGAGAGTAATAAAAAGCTAGATTTGCTCCACTAGTACTATTGTATCTCCTATGAAGCTATAAAAAAGCTCTGGGGAAGGCTTCAATTTTCCTGTGCTTAAACCCATTTGTTTGAGGCATCCCTTGTACATGATATTTACTAAGCTATCGGTATCAATCATTAGTCTTCGCACCCTAACATTGCTAACTCTAGCTTGGAAAACTAATACGTCATTATGGGGAGAATGTACTCCTCATGCATCTTCATCTATAAAGGTGATGCTATATGAAGTTGTCCTTGCTTTCTTAATAGGTCCTTCAAATTCACTATGACCCATGAGCAGGATGTGTTTTGCTTCTCATACATAGCATTCATGTGACCTGTTTGAGGTACATGTGTGTAAAGCCTACTGTGGATCATGAATATGGTTCTTACTATAGGTGCTTGCTTTTGCTCAGAAGCCCATTAGGGCTGCTACTGTACTGGTTGCTGGGGCTGCTGAGGTCACTATCCCATAGGTTGCACCACATAATCTCTCAAGTAACCTCTCTTAATCAAATCCTTAATCGCATCTTTGGGTGCTAACAATCTGAAGTATTGTGCCTGACTTCATTATGGCAGGCACAAAACTTGTCTTTGTTTTTGAACTTGTTAGGAGTCCTTATACGATTGGGCTTCACAAAGTCCTCCCTATTCTTCTCCATTTCAAATATCCTATCTTAAGTGTCTAATAGGACATTGTATCTGTCATGACGACCTTGACACTAAGGTCGCTCATTCCTAGCCTTCTTTGCAGCCTAATTATCAAAGCCATCCTTCTGACTCTCCTTGTCATTCCCACCATTGCTCCTCTTTTTATTCTAGTTGGAGTTACTTGTCTCGTTCTTCTTATTGGACTTCTTAAGGCCAAAGGTCTCCTCCCATCTGATCTCTTTGGCTGCTTACTCATAAAACTCACCCAAGTCCCTTATTGGAGACTTATATATGCTCTCATACAACTTTCAATCCTTGTAGAGTCCTAGTAAGATAATTGTCAAGATACTCTCATCTAAGGGATTCTCCACGTTACTAACCTCACGTCTAAACCTAGTGATGTGGTCTTTCAGTGATTCATTCTACCGCTGAAATATCATCATGAGGTGGTAGAACGGTGTGAGCTGTCTTCTCATTGCCTTGTACTGGTTAATGAATCTCCTTTGGCACTCTTCCTAACTATCAATGCTACAAGCTAGGAGACTCCTAAGCCATATTTTAGATATGTCCCCAAGAATGGCTGGGAAGACATGGCACTTGACTAGAGAATTAGTCATTTCAAGATCCATCTATACATTAAATGCTTCTAGGTGGTCTATGGGTCACTATCCCCATTGTATTGTGGGATAGTGGGAATCTTGAACCTATGAGGGAGAGGCTCTGTCTCAATCTCCCTAGTGAATGGCATCCTCTCCTCATAATGATCTTAATGGTTCTGAGCTAGAGGATGTTCTTCTAACTATTGTACCCTCTAAAACAGCTCTTCTATCATTAGGTCCTGTGCCTCAGATCATTAGCTGGGAGATCGCTAACTCCTTACACTTCTCTAATCATGGGAATGGTGATCTAGGGTTATATACCTTCTCCTATGTTCATGATTCGCTGAGTATCAATCTGGTATATGTTCCTAACTAGCCCTGTTCGAGCCTCAAACTCAATGCCAGCCCCTATGTTGCTAATTATCTCCATCATCATCCTTACGCCACGTTGTGACTTGAATATGCTCGTGGCTAACCTCTCTATGCCTATCCCTATCTGGGTTCACTCAAACCCTTAGGCCTATGGAGCAAGGTGTGATATCATCCTCATGAGTTCGGTGGACCTCCAATTAGGGCCATAAGTTAGAAAAATGAACTAAATCAGTGCGCTGAGGTACTTCTCTAATTGGTCTCTCCTTTAGAGGTGGCACTTCTTCCTATGGCTGTTGGAGTACTTCTTTGGAGGTAACGACCCAAACTTGCCTTTGCACACCTTCGGCTTATTCCTAAGCCAGTGCCCTAACTGCATCAACCAGTTCTCTCACCATGTTCTTAAGTGCTTCTTGACGCTGATGCCACGCTTACACTCCATCAATCCCAGGAACAATAATAGCAGGTTGGCAATGGGCTAATGGGGGCATGCCAGTGGTAGCACCTATAATAGGGTCAGTAGAAGCGCCTGCCATAGGAAGAACTGGGCCTTCAACTAGTAATACATCCTGTTGTTGTTCCATGTAACCCTCAAGCTAGTTAACTATAGTGTCTAAACTTCTAGTGGTTCTCCTTCTAGCCATCATAATAGAATGGAAAATCAACAAGAATGTAGTTTAGGACCCTCCTTCTAATGCCAAAATGTTGATGTACAAATCTAGTTAACTAAGTCCAAAGCTCAAACTGCAAATCAAAAGTACAAGATAACAAGAAAGAGAGAGAGGAAGAACAAGAAGACACCAGAAAGTTTTTAACGTGGTTCAGCCTAAATTAATGCCTACATCCATGACTATTAATCTTTGTGTATTTTGGCTGAGTAATAGTATGTGTTGATTGTATATTTCCTATACAATGATTTCAACCCCTATCTATAGTGGTTGGGGTGTTACAATTTGAATGTAATTCAAAAATGGAAAAGAATCATGAATTGATTACACTTCCATAATAGATAACATTTGATTTGGAAAAGGATTTTCATTAAAATAGACAATTGATTAATTTCCAATTTTGAAAGTTGACTCCTTCTCAGATTAAATTATAGTGAGCTTTTGGATGATGGCTAGGAAAGTGTGCTTCAAGCTGCAGGCTAGGCCTTGTCCTTAATGGCCTAAAGCTACACATAAGGTTCCTTTGACCCTTATTGACTAACGATTTGAGTTCACATTTGGCAACCTAATGACTTACTCCAGCGACTTCAATTTTGGATGAGCTGAGCCCTTATTAGTTGGGCTTTGTCAGGTCCCTAATTAAGTAGTATAAGGATTCAAAGAGTGGTAGACAATTTATAATGTGGAATTCTGATAAGTAGAAAATGTACCTATAAAAATAATGACTTTCACCTCTTAAATAGTTACTAATTTGTAGTTTTTGTTTAACTTTT
>JANHAO010020539.1:0-12831 GCA_026873985.1 Saraca asoca | reverse complement strand
CCATCTGCAAACGCCTTGATCCTTCAAGGCCTCTACGACTCCAACGCTTGCAGCCACAATCCAAGTTCTTGCTGTTGAACTCATCTTGCAATTCTTCTTTAGAACTCTTTTGAGAAATTGATATATTATTTGATGTAGGCTTTTGGAATATTGAAAGACAGTTGGTAAGTGTATTGTTTGATGAGATAAAAATGAAGAGAAGGTTGTTATATAGGGAAGCTGGAGATATTCGCAAAGTAGCTCATACGGGGGGCAAACAAGGGGCTAGCTGAAAGTGACAGCTGCTGGTTTTGGAGGCAGTAATTATATTGCCAGTGGTATTTGCTGTGGTGAATTGAGTAGATGCATGTATCTTGTGGGACCACATGTCAGTGTCACACTCTGTGCTTAATGCTTAGTAAGGACAAAGACGCACGCGGTTGCAATAAATCCGCTATGCTATAGCCCCCGGCATATGGGAAGGGAATTGAAATTTAAAACCGCTTGTTTCTCAGGATACGAGGCTATTGTACATCGCTGCCACCTAATGTAACTCCATCTTTGCAGCATCTTTTAATCATAAATTGATTGAATAAATAAGAAATTTACACATCTTGACCGCCGATGTCATTGCCTCTTCCAATCAACCGGCCAGACTTATTATTTATTCTATTGCGTACCGCTATTACTAATACTAAATATCAGACTTTTATGAGATTAATTTGTGCCATCATGTTTTGAATGATGCTACAAATATATATATATATATATATATTATCAGATTATGCTTACCTGTCGTTATAATCATACTTACACGTCTTATTTTTCTAGAGGAGAGGTGAGTTGAAACTCTTCTATTAGAGTAGACAAGTTTAGAGGGTGATGATGAACAAAAAAGTGATTTATACAAAGAACAATACAATCACATATAGGGGAAGTGATCCATTGAGTATATTATAACGCTTAAGTTAGTTCTAAAAGTAGAGTTTCAATATCAATAGTGAAGATGATCTGTAAAAAGGGTACATGGGTGTTTATATAAATGGGAAGCATCCACATGTTCATAGTATATTGATGATATAAGCAAGATTTTCAGCCTTTAGTCATGCCATTTGTTCATGTATATGAGTATATCAGTTGGTACGGAAGCTATTGAGAAGTTGTCTTATCTTTAGTAAGCTTGGCAGTCAAGCTTACAACCTCGACCGATCGACTTGGAATTCTTGATTGTTCAATCGTGGCTTCGACTACTACATTTTAATTTTTGAATTGGACTATTTATGATACTACGGTCCGATCATTCAGGTTTTGGTTGTTCGACCGACTTAATGGTACAATCAAGTGATCACAGTCTGGACAAGTTCATTTTAGGTAGTGTCACTTGCCCCTCCCTTTCCTATCGTACATTGTGCTATTTAGACAAGGACCTTTTGTGTTCAATGCAAGTTGTTATCTGGCCCTACTTTTAATGTTCATCATTGCACTTATATTTTTTGAGGCATATCAAGAGTCATCTGTGTCCTGTCAAGGCAAGGATCATCATCAGGTTCATCCATTCGTTATGCTGCATGCTGCTCGAGCTCTTCTTTAAATAGTGCTTCGGGCTTTTAGAAGCCTCCTTTGCATTTTCTACCTTTTGATCATTCAATTTTTGAAGCTTCAGTAACCTTCCTACTATTCTAGCAATCTCTTGGTCCTCTGAGTTCAAGTATTAAGCATTCTATCTTTTTTCTTTTTACCTTTACGTTGTTTTCTATGGTAGTAGCATTTTGCAACTCTTTTATTTTCACTTTAGGGGTTTTCTCTTTAGGACTTCTTTTTTGGGCTTTCCTTTTTTCTAGAATTGGAATGTTTTTATAGGGGTTTTCCCTTTTCCACACTCACTGTGTATCTCTTAGTTTTCTTCATCAATCACATTCTTGTTGTCGCTGACAAAATGTTCTTTTTGACTTGCCTCTAGGCCTGACATTTGCTTTTTTTGTTTTGAAGGTAGGGTCCTAACTTCCTATGCTTTTCCTCTTCATGTTCGAAAGGTTGGGCAACCTTATTGATTTGTCGTTCGATTCTAACTCTTCATCGTTTTCTAACTTTGGGGAATATTCCTTTGAAAACATTGCCTTCCGATTCACTAGTCCATTTCGTATAATCATAGCCAAACACTCTTGAGATGAAAACAGATTTGAGCGAGGGCATTTGATTAATGCGACACCAAACAATTTGAAGTAGGTTCATCTGGACATGAAGATGGCATCTTCTTCCTCTGAATGGTGGGATTTGGAAGTCATTTGGGAACTGGTAAGTATTCATATTCTCGATGAATCCATCGATGGGATATCTTTTCAAGCTACTGAAGTCAATGAACGGGTATGCAGTTATGACACCACTTCATTCATCATATTTTATGGAGACATTGTTGATCATTTTAACGTCTCCCCTCCTTTCTCCAAATTTCAAAAAGACATCCTTCACATTCTGAACATTTGTTTAACCTAACTCACCT
Source organism: Saraca asoca (assembly GCA_026873985.1). Taxonomy (NCBI): domain Eukaryota; kingdom Viridiplantae; phylum Streptophyta; class Magnoliopsida; order Fabales; family Fabaceae; genus Saraca; species Saraca asoca. Next base: position 10,352 of record JANHAO010020539.1, on the reverse strand, counting down.
GGAACACTTGGATCTTCCCACATTGCTTTGAGGTGTTGAGCATTCAACTGCACTTTAATCCTAGCGTGGCGGAATCTTTCTTCTTCTTCTTCACTTATTCTCAGTAAAAAATTAAAAGTTGAATCCACTTCATTCAACAATCAGATAGGGTTTTTATAGACAATATGCTTACCAAAGTTGGATCTTATAGGAAATTTTTTTAAAAGTTTAAGTATTTAAGGGCTTTCACCATTTTTTTCTTTCAAGATAGGGAGTACTTTTATCCTGTGAAGTGAATTGCTGTTACAAATGAGTTCACTAATGATGAGCAAGATCTAATCATTAAGCTATTGGCATTGGGGCTATTTAATGCCCAGTCTGTTTTCCATACGTATTTTTGCTTAATCATGCCTTAGTTTTCTTTGTATTTGTGCATACTAACTTTTTTTTTTCAAATTCTTGGATAAACAAAGAAGTTATTGAGATCCACCTATCGAGAATGGACCTAAAATGCCTAGAAGAGATTCATGCCTGAGCTTTGGCCATGAAAAAGTTTATTATCCCATCGATGGTTTAGATCGAGGCCTCTGTTCCAAAGCCGAGTTTCAGGGTTACGAGTGGCCTCCCATTTCCAGGTCACTCGAAGTCCTCTCTTGGCTGCACAAAGGTTTTGTCTTCACGTAACCATAAGGCTCATTCCAACAACCCTTTTAAGGGTAAAGGTAGTAGTTCTTATGATGTCTCTATGTCCTTCGGTAGAAAGATCAAACTTGGGGCTTGGTTTGAGCTTATATTGGTTGATGGCCCTAAGGGAAGCATCTTAGACTTTGATACCATAGATAGTCTATGATATAAAGATGTAGGCTATAGTTCCTTCCTATGGAGTCAGTTGCCCTTCCTAACTAATCAAGATCAAAGCAAATCTTTCATGATGGATCATGGCCCTATCCTGCTTTTGAAATCTTCGGCTACTTAGATCATTCATTCAGCAGCCTCCATTCTTTTTATCGTTCCTGCCTTGGCTCAAGCAGAAAAGGAGCATCTTGAAAAATAATGTACGTATTATGGAAGGCTTGAGAAAAGATGTGGAGGCTAAGTCCAATGAGCTAGGCAATCGCAACGAAAGCATCCATAACCTCACTAATCACATCATCGAGCTAGTGAAAGACAGAAATGTTCTGTCTATAAAAGTGAAGAACTCAATGGGCTACTTTCTCAAAAGAAAAAAATAATAATAAAGAACTGGAGGATGAATAGAGGGGATAAGAGGATGATTGAGTAGCCTTCATTGTAAAGGAGAAATACTTTGTGAGGATATTCAAGGAGCCGAGGATCTTAGCTATCCCATGTTCTAGGATGGGTCTGATTGAGCGGTTCATTAGATTAAGCACTTCAACCATGACTTGGCCATCAATGTCTCAAAAATTGATAGGGATAAGTCCTTGGAGGATTTTCTGAAGGCGTTTGGTCAAGCTTGACTATCTGTACTTTAAATATTTTGAATATTTTGAAGTATAACTCATTTTGCTCGCTAGACCCTAGAATATAAATGCATTATCTCTAATTACTTGTATGTGGATGTCTTTCTTATCTTGCCTTTATTTTTCTTCTATCTTGGCTTCCAATGAGCCCTTTAGTTTAGCAAATGCTATATTTTTGCTATCGTTTAACTTTCAATGGGTTACTTGTCTTCATGGTTCATGCCTTATCTTTTATTAACATCTTACAGGTTATTTTCCTGTATACCTAGATTCAGTGGACAAGGGAGTTTTTCTAAGTCTTCTAGTGTCATTGTACATAACTAATTATTAGTTAACCATTTTGAATTCTATTGAGTTTGGTTTATTTTTTGCATTAAGGGGCTATCCAAACCCAAATGTCAACTTTTGCCTTAATTTTTGCATCAAAGGGATTGCTCGGGTTCAAATAGTATCGAGGGAACTGCTTAAGTTTTGATAAAACTAAAGGAATTTCTTGGGTTTAGATAGTACTAAAGGAACTGCTCAAGTTTAGATGGTGCCAAGGTGTCACAGTTCATGACTTATGACCAAATTTAGCAGGAAAATATGCTCAGATCCAGACAAAACTTGGCACAAAAATCAAGCATGAAGAGAAGATCATGTGATAAGAATTTGAGAGTAGATTTTTTTTTTCTATTTTTCCCTATTTTGAGGACATTTATATAATTTTGACTAAGGTAACTTATCCAATGCAAGTAGATAAGTACATGGTTGTGATCTTTGGATTTTTATCTTCACGTCAATATGTTGTGATACATTAGAACTTTTTCAAGTTAGGAGAAAAGTCCTTATGTTAACTTGAAAAAAGTATGTTTACTCTTACCATTAAGGCTTTGACTTAGAACACTCTTTAATACGGAGTGTTTAATGACTCGAGGTGGGCATTGAGAGTCTAGGAGATTGAGTGTGTGACCATGAGCCTTCCTTACACACTCAAGAGTCTATAATGAGGCTTTTAAATGTGAATAAAGAAGTAGCCTCTCTTCAATAGAAATATTGTCCCATAAAATTTATTTATTTTTGACTGCATTCATCCGTATTTGTTTGAATTGCATAAACATACCATGATTGTTAATGTGAATGACTTGGTTATCTTTAAATGCAATTTGGTTGCTATATGCTATTTGATTTATGCTTATAGTTAACTCGATATGCTATAAATTATAGATGTTGCCCGTTATTTTCGAAAATAAGATGGTGTATGACTAATTGGTTAGTTTATTCTTAGGTACTAATTGATTAAGTGTTAAGCAAAAAGTTTAAGTATCACATGTTTCAACAATTGAGCTTCTGGAGCATGATAGAAAGGACCAGCTTAGGTTTAGATAGTATAATATTTACTTCAAAATGAATGGTGAAGACTCCTTATTTTCATTTCACATTTCAAATTTTAGTTATATGTTTCACCAGTTAGCTAGCTTCCAGATTTGTACGTAGTATGCTTTGAGGTGTGTTACGTTCCAAGTAAGTAGGAAAGGCTTCCCTTTGATAGTTTCGAGATAGTACACATTGTTTAACAAATTGTTTCTTACCCTTTAAGGGCCTTCTTGGGACACTGCTAACTTACCTTCAGCTTGTGCCTTTCGCGATCTATTTGCTTGTCAGAGGACTAATGCACCTTCTATGAATTCCTTTTTTTGACCTTTTTGTTAGTGACCTTGGCTATCTTGCCTTTATATCACTCATTATTAGGGCTGTAAACAAACTGAGCCAAGTCAAACATTTATTTGTTTGAGCTCAAGCTCAACAATAATAAAAGAGCTCAAGTATGAGCTCGAGTTCATTAAGCTTGTAAAATTCAAGCTTGAGTTCAACTATTAAATAAGCCTAATCAATTATAAACAGACTCAAATGAGTTTTGATATATTTCATAGTTATTTTCAATAAAAAATAATAAAAAATGAAAAAAAGTTTCCAATACAAATAAATGATGCAATATATATATAAATCTTTACCCTAGTATGATAAATATCCATAGAAAATAGTCAAATCATGATATATGAAATGCTTTAATCTATTATGTAACCATACATAACAATTCAAAAGACAATAAGATGGTTTATTTAAAATCCAAATTCCAAAAAAAAAAAAATACTAAAAAGGACCAATAAATGACTTCATATGTAAAAACAATATGAAAATAAAAGAAAAAAGCTAACTTTTCTTTAAAAGTTTAATAAAGAACCTAGAGCTTGTTTAGGTTTCTTTAAGCTTGCGAACATTACGACCTTTGTAATTTGGTGTTTAAGTTCGACTTGTTTAACTCGAACATGAATCGTGCTTTTTACGAGTTACGAGTCAAACTCAAGCTACTCACGAACAACTTGGTTTATTTATAGCCTTACTCATTATAGAGGTAAGCAATATCCTTTACTTCCAGCAACATATCCGTCCTTTCTCTTCTTCTTTCCTAGTTCTCTTCTTATTCATAATGCTCTCTTCGATTAGAGTATTATCCTAAATCAATCAGAAGCATAGCTTCACTCCTACGAATGAGCATGAATAAAGTTTCCTTTGTAACAGAGTGTGTAGTGATTTTATAAGACCACAGAATACTTGGCAATTCTTTTGCTCAATTTCCTTTGGCATCCTCCAACAATTTCTTTAGCCCTTCAAGAATAATTCTATTTACAACTTCACTTGCTTCTTAGTTTGGGGGTGCTTGATATATGTCAATTTTTGCTTGATCTCTGACATTTTAATTGAAAAGGAATAAGATGTTTGTTCATCCGGTAACAATGTCATGTTACGAATATACCTTTAACAAAAGTCTTCAAAGCTATCGCTAGAAATTATTTTTCATTATGGATACAATTGTCACGAGGAAACTATACCCGAAAGAGTTGTTAATGGACTTTATATGCTAAAGTAGTGTTGTGAGGAGATTTTATTTGTAGATGATAAATTTTTAGATGAAATTTTGCATATTATTTGAAGTTATGGTGACTTTAACTGACTTAGAATAGTTAGGAATAATCCCAAGAAATCTATTCCCCACTGGTTGAAGCCATGGGGAAAATGTGGGCATCTAGTTCATTGCTAGTTGTTTTTAGACCTTGGCAAATTTTTGACACCTTTCACACCTTTATAGTAGCTCAATTGCTTCCTCTTTCATTTAGGCTAGAAATATCCTAACCAAATAGCCTTTAATGTAACAAAAGTGCTGACTAGATGGCTTATATATATCCTTTCGTGGATTTCTTTTGAGATATAGTTAACCTCATCCAATTGCAAACATCTTAAAGATCAAGAAAAAATGGGCTGCCTTCCAATCTACCTCTTTAGTCTCCTTCTTCTCTTGCAGTAGATATCCCTCCTTCAAGAATGCCACAATTGGAGTCATCCAAGATTTGCCTTGTGTGACACACATTACTTCCTCTATGCAAGGGGCTTGCAATGTCTCTTGTATCATTATTCATTTGTTTACGGCTGCCTTTACACTTGCTAATTTAGCCAATGCATCTGCGTGATCGTTCTTTGTCATAGGGATTCTTGTTAGCTTGTACTTGAATTCCTCTAACAAGCCTTTTGCTACACTAACATACTTTATCAATATTGGTTCTTTAATTTCATAATCTTCTTTCTTCTTGCCAATTACCAATTAAGAATTGCTCATGATTTTTATGGATTGGGCACCTATCTCTTTTGCTAGCCTCAAGCCTGCTATTAACGCTTTTTATTACGCCTATATATTTGTTGCCTTGAAATCAAATTTTAACGAATATTCTAGTACCAAGTCACTAGGTCCTTTTAAGATTACACCTCCCATGCTACCTTTTCCATTTGACGAGCCATCGACATACAAGGTTCATTCTTGGTCTCTCAACTTAGTTTCCTCTGCCTTTGCCATTTTGACAACAAAATCCACCAATGCTTGCACTTTTACCATCTTCAATGCTTCATATACATGCTCATACTCGAAGAGCTCTATTACCCCTATAAATGTGCATAGATACATATTCTTGTAATTTTTATGAAAAATTTTATACTTTTTTGAAATCTTTTCATTGAAAATTATATTTTTAAATAAAATAAAAAATTTTTAATGTAATTTTGAATATGGAGTTGTAACTTTTTGTATTCTTATTGCATATAAAATTTGTATATTCTTACAATTTTTTGTGAAAAAATTATAAAATTTTATATGAAAAGTTATAAATTTTATGATTTTTATGTTAAAATTTCATAAAAACTCACAAAATTTTCAAATAATACCAAAGTGTTTTTCTATAAAGAGGATAAAACTTAATATACATCTAAAAATGAATGTAGAGATATCACACCCTTTATTAGATAATGTGAAGTTTACAATGAAATCTTTTTTTAAAAAAAATTATGAAAGTGAAAGTAAAAGATAAAATATGAAAATAATATAAATGTTATATAAATAATAGAATTAGGTAGGACTAACAGGGAATGTTTATATTATATATATATATATATATATCTAATTATAGTCATATATGTGTTATTGAGTGATAATTGTTTTGACAAATGTAATTCCTAACATTACTCAATATTCACATTGGTTTTAAATTATGCAACAATTAATCCTATAGTCAAGGGTGCTATTTATAAAACTGAATTAATCTAATTAAGACAGATCAAATGTTAACAACTACTATTCTTTTTTTTTAGGACTAGAAAAAAAATTATAAGTTGTGGTTAGATTCTTTTTTGAATCGTAAGCTTATATTTGGCAAATTAGGAAGCAAAGATGAGCTTGGAGGGAAAAGATAAACTAATGAGAAATAGCAACAATGAATCTCAGAAGATTATATAGAATTTTTGAAACTCCCTTAAATGTAATGTTGATCCGCAACAACGAGACTGATTGAATGACAACTTGAAAGCACAAGAAAGTTAGCCACACACAACGAAACTGATCCATTGAGTAGCTTCGATGCTTAAGTCAGTATTTGAGCAAAGTTTTGTTAAGCATGTAAGAGATGATCCAAGAAGAAGAACACTTATGGGTATATATAGGTGTTGAACGTGCCAATTAGCGTGTTTTTGGGCGAATGAGTTGTTACCACATATTTGCATTGCATTGGTGATGTTAGCGAGAATCTCACCAAACGATTACTAATATCATGTTTTTCATGCAGGCTTAATCATGCATTTTGTCAAGCATTGGTTGAATTGTTGGTTCATGAAATTCTTGGGTGATAAGCCTGTGCTTTAGGCATTTGACCAAGGGGAGTAGTCAATCGATAGGAGGTAGCCTATGCCAAATACTGATTTTTCACTTAGTCTTGGTCAATCGACCACTGATTGAATGATCGAAAGGCACTGGCTATTTTAGGCTGTGTCAGTTTCCTTATGCTTGCACCTTTGAAAAATTACAGAATGAATTTGATGCCAAATAAATTGTTTTAAAAATTGTATTATTCTAGCTATGCCTAAATTGCTTCTTTTCATTTAGTGAGAGTGGCTTTATAGATGGTACGGGATCATGAGTTAAGACTAAAGGTATAAGTTCTTAGAACCAATTATATATTAGTTTTTTCAATCAAACTATGACAAATCAAGAGTGTTAGTCCCATGCTTTAACATGATAAGTCTTAATGATGTTAAGTTAATGCCACAATAGCTATACATGTCTTTGTGCCAAGTGTTATATCACATATAATGTGTTAAGTGCTACATCATATATAAGTTTAGCAGACATGCTATAATATGATTGATAAGTATATATAATATGATGATATTGTATATTCTTGCAATAACTTATTTTATTTTACATATATGAATCATGCATATCAATATTCTTAAAAATTATAACTATATGGTTTGCAAATTAGTTTATACATATTTTTATAGGATTGTCCAAAAGGAAGAAGGGCGAGCATTGGAGTAAAGTAATGAGAGATCTTGTCATGCTCAATTCAAGAAGAAAGTCAAGAAAGAAGATGCTCTAAATTTTGAAAAATTAAAAGATTAAAGCTTTAGAAGTATCAAGAAAAGCCTAAGGACTTCATTGAGTATAGTTTTTTCTTTTAGGCTTAGACTTTCTTGTAAAATAGAGTTTTTCATAATATAGAACTCAAACATGTCTTACAAATTCTTGGTTGCTCAATCATGTTTTCTTAAGATAGCCTTAATTTTGTTGATGATGATTTGGTATAGGCTTAGGATTATATTATGTAAAAGGTTTAGATTTCATTTGGATTTAGCTCAAAATTGAAACTAATATTGGAAGCATTTGTTTTAGGAGTTTTCATAAGAAATTTTAAATTATTTCTCCAAAAGCATTCCTAAATGTTCTTAAATGATTTATCAAATTATTATACTTGAAATTATGCTTTTTGGTTGAAATAATTGCTTTGAAAATGTTTGAAATAACTTACAAAAGTTTTTATTTCAAAACAACATTTTTAACAAGAAAAGTCAGCCTAATAATTTGAATCAAAACTTTTGAATTGTGTTCGCAATTCTAATCATAACTATAAGGTCAGTGCTAGAGTGTTTTGAAAATTTGATGAATTTGAATTAGGCTTTTGAACTAATTTTTGCGATTTTGATTGCAAGCCACTTAGGAGTGCTAGAGATCCCACATTTCAAGGTGATTTGAATTCAACATGTACACTATAATTTTGTGATTCAAATCATAAGGTTTTGAATTAGCTTTTCATGATTCTAACCATAATTCAATTTTGAATTTATGATTCTGATCGCAAAGAGTGATTTTTGAAATAATGATCATTTTATTATGTGTTGTTCTTATTTACTATAAATACTCATTTCTCACACTTCTTCATTTTAAAACCCTAATGCCTCTGAGACAAATACTACCTATTTCATCTGTGCTTCATTTATTCACTTGATTTCTTAACTTGGAGCTGGATTTAAGTAATTCTTAACCTCCAATGCTTCAATTTGTACTGTAAACTTCTAAGTTCCTATGATTTCTTTCATTTCATCTTAAAAAAATTTTAGGGCATTCTAGGTCTAGCCAACCCTATGTTAAAAAGAGTAGTTGAGCTCTTTGTTTTTCTTCTTTGAGTGGATTTCTCAAAAAGTTTTTCAATTGTAGTTGAGCAATCACTATAAAGGCTTTTCCATGTGCCTGTTTTAAACGTGGAAGGACTATTTATTAGTGGATTCAAGCTTGATTTAATCTTGAGAGTGAATGTACACCTTGAAGATAATGTTTTTAAGGGGGAACCATTATAATTCTTGTGTTTGATTCCTCTTTCCCTACTTTTTTTTTTTTTTAGCAATTTATGTTGTGTTATTTATCTTGCTCTTGTTGATATTGTTTATCTAAGATTGTGTTCTATTAATTGCTTGAAAATTATTGGTCTTTTTGGTTCCTTGATGTTGATGATTAAGAATTTGGCATACTTTATTTTTATTGTTGAAATTTGTTAAATTTTTAATACTTCATTGTTTGTGTTGTTGTCTAGATGTTGTTATGCTTAAAAGAGTTATATCCTTCTATGTATGTGCTTCTAGATATCTTATCTATGTATAGTTAAATGAGTTATTTTGCACAAGTACTTTGATTTATTATATCTTGTGTGTAAGCATCTTCATTAAACTATCTTGGGTTTGTTTGAATTAAAACCATCCCATAACTTTCTAAAATTAAGAGATTTTCAAAGAGAATTTTAAAAATTATGAAAGCTTTGAAAATACCCAATATGTGGGTTGCCTTGTCCTATAATTAGTATTAGGGCTATGAGTTCTTGTTTAAAGGATTTGGCAGTCTCAAGAGGACATATAGCAACCACTGAAGGTTTTATATTTATGGGATATCATTTAGGATGGTTTTAACTTCAAACCAATGAGTGAATGAGATGATGATCATAAAAAGTATTTTGCTTTTAACACTAAAGTTATGAAAATTTTGCATAGTAATTTGAATGACGATGCTTATGCCGAGATCTCTAAATGCTTTAATGCCAAAGAAATTTAGACTCTTAGTGTTTTTTTAATTTTAATAATAATATTTCTATTAATAAAAGTGTTTGTGTTAAGCAAGAAAAGGAAAAGGAAAAAGAGGAAGATATTGTCAAGGAAAATCTTTAAGAAGATGTACAAGAGCATGAAATGTGCTCAATGCCTTCTAATGAAAAACTCCAAGAGAAAGAAAATGATGGTTCCAAAGAAAAGCAAATTAAACTTCAAATTAAAAAATCAAGCTCTATGACTCAAAAGGACTTAGCAATATATGATTCTAATCCTAATACTAATCCTTGTTATGATGACTGACATATTCTCAATGAATTACATAATGGTAGAATATCTATGGCATTTGATTATTCAACTTCTTATGACTTTCAAATTGAAAATGATTTATCCAAAAAGGATCTTAAATATTCAACTTGTACGCTTTCCAAGTCTTTGAGAAAAGATATAGATTTTACTTTTAAAAAGTCCAGAAAACCTCTTGGTAAGTTTAAATCAAAGTGCAATTTTTATGAAATGCCAAAGTTTTCTAAATATTTTTTTCTAGAAAAATCAACTTCTTGAAAGAATTCTATTATTTACATTTATTGTGATCATTAAGATCCTATTTCTCACGTATGCTTAATTAGAAGAAAATTATGTGTGATAAAGATAGAAATTTACGTTCTTAAAGAATCTAAATGTTTGAGTACTAATATTGAAGGACCTAAATTAAAATGCATACCAAAAAAACCCTTATAATACTTTAATTATACAAAAAAATTCTTACAAATGTGGACAATTTGCTCAAGAAAAGAAGAAATCTTTAATAAAGGGTTCTTCAAAACAAAAAGGTAGCAAAAAAAGGATTGATATTGTTAGTCTGGATGGGTGCCCTAGACCAATTTGATTGAGTTCTAGCGCATCTTAGACTATACATTCTGTGCATTTGGATATAAA